>JAFMSR010000011.1:8275956-8306027 GCA_022818135.1 Saxidomus purpurata | reverse complement strand
TATTCATTAATAATACCATTTCTTGACTAATATACTTGGTTCATCTTAATTCTTGACCAAACACTTTCTATCATAGATTTCACTTAATATTATCACTGCACCGGCCATATCTATGTTAGAATATACATATTATTCATATGGAGTCTTACAGTATTAATACTGACAAGCCATTTTCGCTGGACATTGTCACCAACATTACCTACACATACATCTCTTGTAGAACCATTTAAAGTTTGACATGATGAACATACTTTACATATCTTCCAAATATGTCTCAGCAACACATATAAATACATTTCCAACAAGAACGACCCGAGACAGACAGACAGACGAACAGCACACAGACGGATGTTACTCTTTGGATTTCCACAAGTATTTACACCAAAATACTGCTAGGGATTTTCCATAATCTTAAATTGTTTAGATGTTTCGAGGAATTCCCCAGTCATGTTCGTTTATTGTAATATAAGCCAAAATAATTATAACCTGTGTGAAACTATGATAATGTATAAAATCTTGAGAAGTGTTATAACAACATTATTTAGGTAAATGCAATGTAACTATATATATTTGAGACCAGACTCCCATTTGACATTATCCGTGTAAGGCAATCATTAGTTGAATCTTACAGTTTCTTTTAACAGTGATTGGCATAATTACATCGCAAATCATCTACATATTAATTTGTGATATTTATCCCATCATGTATGCACTTTTTGTGTTGATATCGACGGATGGCCAGTATCATCATCTGCATTTATACTTCTTTTAGAACAATTAAAATCTCCTTTACCATTATTTATCTCAGAATTAGCATTTGGTCAATAAACATAGCTAATTGTTCATTGACGGTGCCGAGATAATTTGGTTTACTCTTTAATTCCTGTTGTTTTGTTTTAAAAAAGTACTTTATTGTCTGGTAGAAAATGTTTTTTATCACAAAAGCGCTTTTGGCAATATTACACATGTGATGTCTAGATGTATTTAGCAGTAACAGTATGCGGGTAGACACATTTTATTTGCAAAAAACAACTAATTCTCACTTTGAGCCAATTACAGTATGGGAAAAGTAATAAGTTTTATCAAAATTTAATTTATTTATTAAAAACATATAAAATAAAACATAGATTTATTCTGGCTTAAGCTATTTATCTGTAAAAGCTGGCAAGAGGTTTCTCTGGGTTTTCCAATGAGGTTAAGTATGTTTCAGCCAAAATGAATAATTTGTTTATGGAAAATATTACTAATTTTTACTCAGACTGTAAAAATAACTATGGAAGTGAATTTGTTGCATAATAAACTTTACAAAACTAAACACTTCTCAATTTGACAGAAAGGTGCATACTGGTATAGCATTGTGTCTACTCTATACAATATATATTAAATATTAATAGATACTATTGAAATGCGAATAGTAAAGTTAATAATTTCCCCATAACTATTATCCTTTTTTATAAATGTAGGTTTTTAACTCTTTTGCAGGTACATCATCATTTATAAACTTTACTTGTTGCAATAGTAGCTATCTGAGCTGATTATGAAAAACAAGCTAGTCTATGCAAGGCTAGACCCTATTGTGTCGCAGGTCTATCTGGACCTGGTTACATATCTCAGAACTCTGTTCAATTGTCTGTAGAACATCTTTAGTAGATGTCTTTATCATTGGAAGTACAATTCATGCAGCAAATAATACTCTGTTTCTAAAACGTAACCTTTTGTGACATGTCTGTGTGTCATACAACACAATGACTTACCTGACAGAACGTCGCTTAATTAAGACAATCCTATTTAGACAACATAAATTGATAAACAATATAATTATCGTTTATTTAAAGCCGGTTCATATATCCACCTACTTACGTGTTAAATGAATTTAATTCTTTAAGTTGGACACATTATGTTTTTGTTTTTGAAATCAAAGACCGATCATTTGTTTGATCTTGATAACAAAAAAATATACTACAATGTATTATTTTATTTACAATGAATTATGATATCAAATTTATAAATTATGAAAAATATTTATTGCATGAAACTATAATCATTGTTAATAAAAATTCACTTAAAACACAAACATTGCACAGCTTTTCCCACATATACTAACAGAAGACTATAATAAAAATTGTAAATATAAACATTTCTGGAAACCTTACACTTATACTAATATGTTGTACGTTGTATCAGTTTATATGGTTTTCCGTAGTTACAATACAATTATTGCAAGAAGGTGTCAATATTTCCAAATTTGCACAGGCATTTGTCCAAACAACTATAGTTGGATTTAAGTTTTACAATGTTTATATAATATCTATTTTATTTCAATGACGAAACATATACCGCTTTAAGATATTTTCTTGAATTCTGTAATTGCAATCATAAATATTGTTAAGCATTCATGACATTGCAGCAATTTGCAGCGGCATTTGTGGGATAACTGCTTATACTGGGTAAAAGTTTCATATAGATTTGAAAACGATAGAACGTCTCCCTTCACAATGATATCAGTTTATGTTGGTTGGATGAATTGTTGTCTTTCGAACATGTTTTTTGTTTTCCGTAAATTCTATTCTTTGGCAAAATTACAACAAAAAATAAACCCAAACTTACCATAACTTGCAGGGTATTTTGTGATAACTTTTACTTTACTTACCCCAAAAATGTTAGGACGTCTTCTTTGCAATGATACTAGTTTATATCACTCGGATGAAAAATGTTATCTGGAGACATGTTTTTTTGATTTTCAGGTTTTCCTGCATTTTCGGGTTTTTCAATATTTCTGGGTTTTTTACATTTGTCTCAAATACTGAGAATTTAGGATTAAACCACTATTTTCTCAATATTTACCATTCAATTGTACATATGAGTTTAGGAAATTTTGTTTTATTCTTGATTTCATGATGTACAGTGCACTAACCGTATGGATCAAAATATTGGATGTAATACGATTTTTAGATAAAGAGACTTAAAACACCAACAAAATCCTGTTTTCCCAAAAATGAAGTTTAAAGTTAATTTTTTCACCTAGACATCGATTAGAACTTATTCTTCTCAAGGCAAGGCATAAAGCAATCATTTTTACAATAATTTCTATTTAAACACCTAAGTATAAAATGTATAAAATGCATGAAATGTGTGAAATGCATAAAATGTATTAAATGTATGAAATATGAAATGTATCATTTTATAAGTTATTAGATGTATCAAATGCAATGAATGTGTTAAATGTGCAACATATCAAATGCATTAAATGCCATCAAACACATAAAATATTTGCAATGTATAAAAAAGTACTAAATGCATGGACTGTATAAATGCATGAAATTATATAATATAAAATGCATTGATGAATTATTATATTAAATGTGTAATGCCTCAAATGTATCAAACACACGAAATGAATTAATAGCATTAGCTGTACAAATGTATGCTCTGTGGTCATCAAATATTACAAATGTATAAAATGAATAGGATGTATTAAATACGTTGCATATATATTTATGTTTAAATACCTAATGTCTGTAATGTATCAAACATAAAAATTATTAAGATGTTTTGAAATATATGAAATGCACCAAAATGCATAAATGTATATAAAATGTATAAAATGTGTACAATGTATAAATGTATAAAATGTAAAATTCAGAAAGTGTATCAGATGCATAGAGTGTATCAAATGCAAAAACTATATCAAACTCATGAAATGTATAAAATGTATCAAACGTATAAAATGTATAAAATGTTTCCCAAAAATACACATGAAATGTATAAAATATAGATGCTAAATGTATAAAATGCATAAATGCATAAAATGTATAATATGCATAAAATGTATAAAATGTATAAAATGCATAAAATGTATAAAATGCATAAAATGTGTAAAATATTATAAGTATAAAATGTATAAAATGCATAAAATGCATCAGATAACCTAAAATGTATCAAATACCCTGAAATTAATCGAATACATGAAATGAATCAATTCTTATAAACTATAAATGTTTAAACTACATGAAATGTATAAAATGTACATAGTGCATAAAATGTAACATGCCTGAGAAATCATGAAATGTATAGAATGCATAAGATGCATAAATGTATAAAATACATAAAATGCATAAAATGTATAAAATACATAAAAAATGTATAAAATGTATAGTACATAAAATGCATAAAATGTATAAAATGCATAAAACACATCGGATGTATAAAATGTATCAGTCTTACAAATTAATCGGACACAAGAAATGAATCAAATGTATAAAACGTATAAATGTTTAAACTGCATGAGAAATGTATAAAGTGGTATGGTGCATAAAATATATAACATGCCTGAAATCATGAAATGTATAGAATGCATAAAATGCATAAATCTGTAAAATGTAAAAATGTATAAAAAAACATATAAAATATAAATACAAATGTAAGATACATAAAATGTATAAAATGCATAAAATACATAAAATGTATAATATATAAATGTATAAAATATTATAAAATGCATGAAATGTATAAAATGCATAAAATGTATAAAATGCATAAAATGTATAAAATATTATAAATGCATAAAATGTATAAAATGTAAATGCATCGAATGTATAAAATGTATCAAATGAAATTAATCAAATACATAAATGAATCGAATGTATAAACAATATGATCTTCTTTAAAAATGTATAAAATGTACATAATTATAAAATGTATACATAATGAAATCATGAAATATATAGAATATAGATACTATAAAATGTATAAATGTAAAATACATAAAATGCATAAAATGTATCGTCATAAAATGTATAAAATGTATAAAATGTATAAAATGCATAAAATGTATAAAATATAAAATGCATCGGATGTATAAAATGTCAAATGCCTGAAATTAATCGGACACATGAAATGAATTAAATATAAACGTATAAATGTTTAAACTACATGAAAATGTATAAAATGTACATAGTGTAAAATATATAACATGCCTGAAATCATGAAATGTAAGTCATAGATGCATAAAATGTATAAGTGCATAAAATCTATAAAATGCATAAAATCTATAAAATGTAAAAAATGTATAAAAACATAAAATGTAAAATAAAGATATCAATTGTAAATGTATAAAATGTATACAATGCAAAAGATGCATCAATTGTATAAAATGCAATAAATGTATAAAATGTTGAATGTAAAATGTATAAAATGTCAAATGGTTGAAATAAATCCAAACAAGAAGGATTATTGAATGTATCAGATGCAATGAATGTGTTAAATGTATTTAATATATCAAATGCCTTAAATGTATCAAACTCATGAAATGTATAAAATGTATAAAATGTATGAAACGTATAAAAATGTATAAAATATTTAAAATAAATTGGATGTATAAAATGTATTAAATGTATCAAATATGAAATGAATCAAACACATGAAATGAATCAAATGTATGAAACGTATAAAATGTATCAAATGTTTAAACTACCAGAAATGTATAAAATGTACTAAATATAAAATGTATAACATGCCTGAAATCATTAAATATATTCAATGTATTTAATATCAAATGTATCAAATTATAAAATGTATAAAAGTAAACGTATAATATGTATTAAATGCATTGAATGTAAATATGTCAAATGCAAAATGTATTAAATGTATCAAATGTATAGTCATATCAAACTTACATAAAATGAATTAATCTTATAAAATGCATGAAAATGTATAAAATGTTACTATATGAAATATATAAAATGCGTTAAGTGTTATTTTAAAATGCATAAAATATGCAAATGTGTTAAATATATTAATTGCCTTGAATAGATGAAATGTGTTAATGTATTAAATGCAGTATCAACTACATGAAACTAATCAAATTTATAAAATGCAGGAAATGTATAAATATACTAGGTATGAATTGGATATAAAAAAATTATAAAAATATCATTAAATGTGTCAAATGCCTAAGTAAGCTGTGAAATATATTAAATGTATTAAATGCATTTTAATATATAAGCATATTAAATGTATTAAATACATGAAATGTTTAAACCGCATTAAATGCATGGAAATGTATAAAATAAGGAAATCATGAAATGTGTAAGATGTATAAAAATGCAAAAATATGAACAAAATGTATTAAATACATGCAATGTACACAATCTAAAATTCAAAAAATCTAAAATGCGCAATTGTATAAAAATATGAATAATACATGACATGTAGGAAATGCATGAAATATATAAAATGCATAAATGAACAAAAATAGATTAAATTTCACATGTATAAATGCATAAAATGGCAGAAAGATATAAAAATATATGCAAAATGCAAGTGTATAAAATGCATAAAACGTGTACAATACATCAAGTAATAATGTGTAACATTAAATGCATGACATATATAAAATGCAAACTGTATACAATACATAAAGTGCATAAACGTATAAAATGTATGGAAATGTATGTAATGTATGTATATGGTATACAGAACGTAATAAGTCTATATAAGCATAAAATACATAGAATGAATAATACAACATGGTACGATTTTTATGGTTTACATTTGATTTACTTAGATGTCATCGAACTCTATTGAATTGTTTGAATGAGGTCAAATGGGTAATAGATATTACGCATTTGGACTGGAGTGTAGTTGCATAAAGTCACGATTACTGAAAATATAGCCTCCAAAACATACTATAAAGGAAAGTGACACTACATTTGCTGAAGCTGTGACTGCCCAAACAGAGTTGGCTCATTAATGAAAACAGATGCAATAGTGTGAATAATAGATAACATACGTCATCTTCGTAAATATTCTGAAACGCATAATTCTGAAAAATGAACATGAAACCCCATAATTCCTGATTATGTGTTTATTTGCAGATAACAAGTGCGCAATCCTGAATTTTCAGCGAGCGTTTTCATGATTATATGCCCAATAGTCACGTGATCTATATGGAAGTTATTTTTATCTTTAACTAACTTGATACGACAGTGGGTCAATGGAATGACATGTAGTTGATTATATGTTTCGGCGCCCTGCCTTATGTATCTTTAATCCGTCACAACAAGTGCTAGGATTGGGGTCCCATTCTCGGTTCTGTTTGTGCATCTTATACACTTGAAAAATTTGATACACTTTATACGACAATAAAAACAAACATTTACTGCAGCAACGTGAATTAGTTTTCCAACCTTTAATAATATGTTATTATGTATTTATGCGTGTTACCTTCACGATGTACAAGCTAGATACATTATTTCATCTGATACGGAAAATTTGATACGGGATGTTGTATTTTTACTGCAAATACTGAAAATTCAGATAAACATCGGTAGGTATATGATAAATATAAAGTATTACTAGTATATAAATGTCTATAGTGTATAGATGATCGTGGACATTTCCAATTTAATCGGAATCTTAATCTGATTTTGAATCGGTCATTTGTTGACTGTATATTAGGACATCTCATATAATTCTGTCTTTCAGTGTCAATGGATATATTTGGGACACAATAAACAAAACCTTGTTCAAGCGTAAATGTATTTCAAACTCATGAAAACAATTATGATAATCAGTCAATTATCTTTGAGACCCATTTTATTAAAGAATATGCAGTACTGTATAAGGCATATAAGATGTACACAAATGATGTTTCATAACAATTTTGATCCTTCTTCCGACATGTGTCAGAGATATAAGATACACTCAGATGTCGCCATATAAGAAGCAGTCACCCATCAACGATTTAAGTTCAGCCTGGCAATAATACTTCTCCTTCCTTCGCATTCGCAAACCTTTCATGGCTTCTTCGCGGTGTAATTTATACTTAAATTGTGACATTATCTTTATATAATTTCCTTTGTTTTAGGCAGCCACCATGCAGACTGAATGATGAATGCACACCTACTTACAATGGGTGCATTATGCTCCATCCCAGTCTCAGCAGGTTGGGCCCAATATGGAGTAAGACACTGGGAAATGCCATGTGTTTGCTGTATTTGCTAAAAGCCCAGAATGTTGTTGACAGAGCTGCATGTAATGCACATGTATGTGTCATTTGTTTCTTCGTTTAGATAAGCAAATGAAAAAGTGAATTTATGATTCAGATCTGCTTTTGAATTCAAACTTGCATAGTTTTGCCAAACATTGTTTCTCAATATTTGTTATTGTTACATAATTTTCTATAAAGTAGCAGAAACATGTGTTTAGTTTTGATACTTTTTCTTTGCAGGGGAATCAGATAGTTTGCTTGATATGATGAGTCAATGCACTTGAAAAACAGCAAGTGTGCAATAAAATTTCACAATACAGCTGAATGTCCACCTGTAAACATAGAATACATGTACACAAAATGTACATCATGTATTTTATTTTGTATGGTTTGCAAGAGGGTTTCATCTCCCAACAGTGCTTTGTAAGCAAGAACTCTATATCAATTGTGAATACCATGGTATGATATCTTGAGATTTTTTGAGTTTTGAATAAGAATAATTGGCTGACACAATACCCTATTATACCCATAATATCACTTTTTACCAATATACATCTGCTATTTTACAGCCAGATACATTTATTCTCATACAAAAACTATATTGTCTTTTACCAGATGAAAAACACATATATAAAATTGAAATACTGACGTATTACAGTAGTCGGAACGTAACAGTTGTCAAAATTTGCGTATATCGTGCGTATAACGTGCGTGTAACGTGCAGTATAACGTGCAATGCACTCATCATATTTTGTCAATCGTATATCGTGTATCATATCGTATCTTCATCATTGCAACGTACTGCATATGCTATACACATTTACGATATACGATTCCCGATGCGATAATCCATACGGCATACGTACATTTCGATGGTGTATTCGTAGTTAATCGTTTCATAGCGTGCATCTCTCCCCAAAAAGTGCTGATTTCAGTTTATATTATTTAGTGTAATTTGCGGGCGAGAAGACTTTCAGGACAGGTCGAAGACATTTTCCTCATATCCGAAACTTCGTCCTATTTTGCAACGGAATGGACATCACTTTTATCTCAAACTGCTGTTGTCAATGCATTCAGCAAAGTGCAGCAGACAGATACGCCTACTGTTAACCCCACCTCATCGTAGGTATGAGTGTTAAAACAAGTTTATTATTGGCTGGTGCAAATAATACATGAATCAACTATTACTTTTTACAGAGTATTCGTCAAACAATCCAAACGTCCCCAAACCAAAACGTCCCCAGACCAAACATCTATATAGCCAAACGTCCCCCAATATGACCAAAAGTCCCTATTGCCTGATTGGAGTAATATATCGTTAGCTGACGCAAGAAAAGGTAATTGGTGAGTGTCTTTGACTGATTATAATAGTGATTAATTAGTTTGATTCTCATCAAATGCCTTGATGTCATTCAAAACAGGGTCGTATATTGTCAAAATAAAGGCCTCAGTTGGCCTTAACGCGTTGTCTCTACTCCTGCCTACCTGTTTGGGCAGACGGGTTCTGCCCCATGGGCAGGGGCGCAAGGAATAGATTCTCAAATATTGGTGAGTCAAGTTTTAGTCAGTGAATCCTGTGCAGCCTTTGTAGATCCTCCTACAATTAGTGCTCTATGAAAACAAAATGAACAAATCTGACATACCGCATTTCCGCAAAGTTAGAAACTCAAATGAATATCAGATATTTTACTCTGGACATCTACATATATACACAGATGGGTGTAAAATCCCAGGCTCCTGGTATAGTAGCTTCAATGTTGTAATCCATCAAACTGGGTCTATTTTGCCATCATAGGAAGATTGGCAATTATTGTTTTCAATTTCATCAGGAATACTCTGTGCTGTTCTGCATTTTATACAGCAGAAATGATACAATGAACACCATGAGCTTCTCTACCACATCATCAACCTAAAAGCTTGCTATATTAGCTATATTTTCAGATTCACTAAATATAAAGTTATAATGAAACAAAAAAAACAGTCATTCTAGACAAGGTCTTTCCTAAATACTATTTTGAAAGACCTTGTTTCTAGACAGAAGTTAATGAAAACATTCTTATTATTCATAAATTTTATCAAAATACTAAAAACAAAGGCTTACCAGTTACTGTGTGTCATAGTGCCCAGCTCATGTAGGTTTTATAATAATGTCTGGTAATGAGCAGATGATACTGCAGACAAAGGCCCTGGTTAGGAGCCATGATCAGGACACTTTCTGCTCACTGCAGAAATATAGCATGATTCAAGCCACTATCCTGGATGGATTGTATGAAAATTGAAACTTAAAGCATTTTGCCGCAAAACGGTGGGCCTGGCCGTCTATGGATATGACAAATTACAAAATGGACAAATCAATCCCACACACGTCTTAGGCTGGGCCTCAAACTTACCACCAACCCAATAAGTTAATTTTTATGCTTTGGAGTTGACCATGTTGCATCTAGTGCATTGTATAATAACACCCCTCTTTGTGTTTGACTGCACACTTTACCATGAGACTAAAATTCCAAGCCAGAAATGGATAGCTTGGACTTTGCATGGTTGCTATTAATAGTTATTCTCCAGTCTAAGAAAAACCTAAGTTAAGTAATGTATAAAGATTGTTGGAGAATAACATGATAGTAGACTGTCAAATGACTGATAAAATTAGTTATCTAATTCTCCAGTTGCTATCAGGCCCTTATGGTCACTAGATGAAATCTAAAAATTCTTGTATAAATGCCTTTTTATATTTAATAGTCTTAGTATTTTTTAATGTAGTAGTAAACATGCTTTTTCATTAGTTAATGGGTGTTGATTTAATTGGCAGCCCAAAACATAAAAAATTCAATCTTGTTATTATTTATAAGTCTTAGGTCTTCTTACATAACGAAGTTAGCAGGGGGTGACGGGTGGCATGTTTCAGTTATAAATACTGTAACTGTAACTTATATCTTATATATTATTGTATGATAGTTTACTGTCTTATGTGCTTTCATATAATAATTATAATTAAACAAATATCACTGGCTATTATCTGTTATATGTTGGGGACAGGTAGAGGCAGGTTCAGGATAAATGTGGCTTGGTTTCTGTACAGCCTCATCACACCAGTTGAATGGCTATCAGCCCTTTTATCATGATCAGTAGTGAGTCCTTGCAGGTTTGGACTGCATGGCCACTGGTCCCATACAGATTCTACATCAGTCACCTGCATCTTTCTTACTGGTTAACTATAACAGACTCTTACTTCAGAAGGGAGGCACATATAAAAAATGATTTTAATGGTGTATACCTTAAGAAATAGTTTCTTAGTTTGTAATATATATCTGTCTTGTAGAAACCTGCATGATTAATAATTGTATTTTAGTATTACAAGTAATTCATTTACTGAAAGATCCTTATTAAATTAAACTAAGTTCTGCAGAAGCTTAATTATTTAAGTATGCAATAGTATAATATCATTAAAAAGTACCATTATCATTTTGTAGAAAATGAATAAAACATTTAAAAATAAGATTTCTTTTAAGTAAGATAGCACAAATTGTGTATGTTCCATAAAATGATGATACCAGCTAACACCTAGTTTTTAGTAGTTTTATTTTTTGACATATCTATGTACAATTGTGAAGTTTGTAATCTTAATGGCTTAATAAAGAAAATAACATGAACATCATCTATTACTAAGTCACAATTACTCTGGTCTCAGTAGACCGGTTGGCATGGTTAATACTTAGTCATATAGTACTTCAATAAATTCTCCTCTGGTTAGTTTCATAAATTGAATCCATTTTTGAGAAATCCTTCAAAGGAGCCTTTTTACCTGTAAGTGTGGCAGAGGCAGTTGTGAACTCTGTCCGGTTTATTAAATTGTTCCTCATCTCTGTTAGTTTCCTTAAATGCCTAGCTACAGTGAATTTGAACAATAGATCTTTTTAGATCTTTCTACTTATCTAAATTCCAAAATGTCTATAAAAACATGAGTTTCATCATTGCTGAGCTCTGTCTGCAGTCCTCATAGTTATTGAGTTTTCAGAGTATGTGAGGTGGCCTCCTTTTATAAATACATGTAAAGTGTTTGTAGCTCTTTCATATTGTTGTCAGTCTTTCATCAAATTTATTGCTGCTGCTACATGTGTGTTCCGGGAACAATTTTTCCAAATGATTTACTACATGTATAGTGTATGTACATGTGTGCCACCTCATAATGTCAGCAGAGTTATGTACTAGGATATACAAACAAAATCAATCTGGAAATATGTGTACATCTAAATACTATAGTCATAGCACTTTATACTGATGGAAACTGCTTATGTAAAAATGCCATCAGATAGATTAAATATGGAATGTACATCATTTTTGTTGTCAATTAACCATCCATTGGTGTTAATTGTATCTTCTTCATCATCAAATATCAATAAACATATAATTCCATATAAGATTATATGTTACATGTACATACATGTATGTGTTAACACCATATGGCATCTTGAGACTGTATAATCCTAGGCTGAGATGTGTCTTCTCCAGGGTTCCTAGTGAATCTGCTGTCACCACTAGATGCATAGTTATGTCATACAATTGGACCATTCCACATTTATTCTACAGAGGGTCCAAAATAATTGTGCAAATAGTTTTAACCTGTTTTTGGTTCATATCCTAGAAAGTTTTACAAATTTTATCCCAAAATAGGAAGAAAAGTTGTTCCATAACAGTCTGTTTAATTTTACTTTAAATTTATTACCCCATATATTATTACCCCAACCACCTTGACAGGGGTTCTGCAGAATCTAAAAGAATGGTAGCAGTGACACCAAAAGTATAAGGAACTGAGTGCCATGAATTAAACTACATTAAACAAATAGACTTTAATAACCTTTTCACTCTAGGAAAAATATTACTGTTTCCTAAGGGTTCATTTTTCAAATGTGTTTTTATATACCCCACCTATAGAATAGGCCCACTAAAACAAAATATAAAGTAACATGATATAAAACTTCCTTATAAAATTAATCATATGTAGTCACAGTACATAAATACTGCATTGCACTTTAATGATCTTCCCTTCTAGAATAATCTTAGATTTCCAGAGGGACAATTTCCCTTTCGGGCTGCAGAAAACCTAAATATTGTTCAAAACTTTTTTCTATTAAAACATTGGTCAAGTGGGGCCAATATAATCATCACAACTATAAATACTACAAATAACGACTAAAACCTCTCGTTCTGATGCTTATTAATTCTGAAACCCATTCAGCTTTCAGTTTCTTCAATGTCAATTTACCACCCATAATGCGCATCAACATATCCATTCAAGGTTCCAGTATAAGGTGTATATTTGAACATTTATATGCCACAGTTCTAAACGTGTCTTTGTGCCATTTATTTAACGAAAAGTGTTGATGGCAATTAATTTTAATTACGCCCATTTTCTCGCACATCAGGATCAATTTCCTGCCAGTCACTCCGACAGGTGTTCAAATTGACACATACTAACAGTTATGAAAAGTGTGGATCTGCAGCATATCGATGTCATTTTTATTGTTAAGGTACAGAAAGCCTGAGTGATCCCCAGTACTTTCGGTCTGATTAAAGGTCTAAATTTAGATAAAATGCCCAGAAATCCCAAAGTGACCGTATAACGTGTAATCGTTTATCGTATAGCGTGTAGCGTGCGCTTAGTACATCATTGTATGTCGTGTATCTCGTTCTGAATCATCTATCGTATTTACCAGATTTGGCGTGCGTCTAACGTGCGTGCCGATACGTACATCGTGCGTGTATCATGCGCTCCGTGTGACAACTGTTACGTTCAGCTACTGTAAAAGGTACTTAAACAACATTCAATGTAGATCTTGCATACTTTGTGTCATTATTACTATTGCTCATATATTGTATGGTCTCAGAATGCAAATTGATACTTCCCAACGCGCAATGTCAGTATCTGATACTTACAGAGAGTTGCATTTCAAATTTTCAAAATTATGAGGTTATATTAACTTCTGTTTTATACGTTTAACAAATACATGTGAAATACAATGCAGATGGACAAAATGCGGTAGCATCTGTTTTGATTGCTGCAATATGGTAATTTCATAAGTAAGAGGTACATCTATGCCACTAACCGACAAAACAGGCTATAAGTATGTTCAATTCATGTGTCATCATTTTATGAATAACAAATATACAGACACCTAATTTGTACCAACACATGCACGTTAAGCAGGTATTTTTGTTTAGGTTGTATAAACTAGTATTCTAGGACAATGTGATGAAAATGGAAAAACTGGACATGAACTGTAGACTGATTAAACTCAATAGGTAGTGAGTAATCAGTTCCTAACTTTTGCTCACGTACATCAGTAACCCATTCTTTATATATTTATGAGCCTGAATGGTTTATTTTTAGTGAAGACATAGTTTTATCAAATGACTCAAACATAATTTTGAAAGTTAACTTGTAAGCCTCATACATACCTAAACATCTTCACAAACACTGTAATTTATTTCTCAATAATACAATGACAATCACTTCATTTTCATCATGAAAACAAAACAAATCTATACCAACACTGAAGTCAAACTAAAGATGGGAGTTGTAAAATGAGTAGATGCCATTATGCAAAACCATTTATTTGAAATTTGAATACGTTATATTTTGTTTCTATTAAATGTCAATTAAAATCATTATTCTATTTAATCAAAATGAAAATACATGTATTATGATCTTAATTGCATGTAACTGGGAATGTTTTCCAATTCCAGGTGTACATGAAGTATTCAGTATAAGAGTGAAATAGAGTGCTTGCTGAAATTATGGGACACATTACAGGGCTTTGTGTATTAGTCATCCTATAGGTGGTCACACTATACATGTACCATAAATGTATGAGAAGTTATAAAGTGTTTTTAAGTTGAAGTCAATTCTTGAAAACCATTTAAATATGTCCAATCTATGAAGCATTTATATGTATTGCTGGCTATTATTTGGAATGATGTAAAATATGATGCTGTGCAGTCTATTTATTATTATACACAGTAAAATAATTCTAAAAGTTTTGATGTTCTCAGAAATTAATGGGTCAGGTTTATCCGACATAAGTCAAATAATGTCACAAATTTGTCTGCCAAATAAGAGGTATTTTCGAGATTTTTAATTTTAAGAGACTTTCATGACAACAGTGTTTCATTATGATTAGTTGGTTCTGGTATATTTATTATCCTCATAGGTATTATTAAAAATAAATTCATGGGCATAAGTTCTCTACTTGGCCTTTAAATACTTGTGATGAAAAAGTCTGGATACAGTTTTTTAAATTATTTATGATATTGACATATTCAACTTTGAGTGTTCTAAAAATATGGCAGAAAATTGTTGAAATACTTCTTGATTAATGGTCCAAAGTTTCATTGATTATATCTTGTTTTAGAAAAAAAAGCTAGTTGAGGGTAATTTAACTTGCCTAATGCAATTTAACAAATATATCTTTTTACTTTAATTTACTGTAGTTGTTTTGAAAGAATACCTTACTGTCTACTACATGTATTTTGAAATGTAAATATTATTAAATGGAGAGAATATCCATCAGTTATTGATAACTACGAGTTTATCTGTTTTTCAGCTGCAGAACATTTGTGGTAAAGTTTGAAAAGGCTAGCGCGAAAAACTCCGTTAGAGTACCATTTTATTTTCCTTAATTTTTGATGATATTATAATGATCTTTAATTGAGCAAACTTTCAGAAAATCATTTGAAATCCTTTCTGATTTAAAAGGTCATCGAAATACTGCATGAATTAAGTGTCATTCTGAAAAAAAAGAGGTATTAAGTTTTTAACATTTGCATTTCGACAAATATTTGTTTTCTGAGTCAATTGTTTTAGTGATTTGCACAGTCACAATACCAATATTTTCAACAGTTATCTAAAATTAAAATGTTTTGGTTTACCTAATGGAATAAACTGGAGATAATGATTGTTAACAATGATTATTTTTTTGTATTTAAATATGGTGACATAGTTTGTTAAAACCTAGTGCAAAAGCCTGGATAGTACCCGCTTTTAGGTTTTATTTTGATGGTGATATGTTCCCCTTGATGTGTTGATTTTCAGAAAATCATTGAAATCTTAACACAACGTAGGAACTGTCCTGAACTGTTTCCAGGGCCACAGGTATACCTGTTCTCATTCTAAGAGAGTGCAGGAGGGATGAAGCTTGTTTAAATGTGCCCATCAGCATGAAATAGTAAGGCAATCTTCCTTTTTCAAAACCTTTAGATAATTTGATTTGAAACACATTACTTATTTGCATGTACCATCATTAGCTCCATCAACAGACAAAAATAATTGAAAGGTTTTTGTCAAATTATAGTACCACACAAACCTTGGTATTGAACTTGATAAAACCACTTATTTACCATCATTACCTCAACAACAGACAGAGAGCACATAACTATATGTTTTGTCCAGAATAATTGCCTTTTTCGGACTAAGAAAATTCATTTAATCTTGATTAAATCCACTATTGACTGTACCCTTTTAGATATTGCCGTGAAACCTGGAGATACATGTTTGTATCAAAACCTCATTTGTAGGCAAGATATTCTCTGTTAAGGGGTTTGTTTTAATTAAGGCTCTTTTTCGACTTAGAATCTCAGCTTATTGTTTCATACCAGTCTAATTTTATTTAACCTTTTAGATATTACTTTGAAAAGTTTGGAATACCTGTTTACCATCATGGCCTTATGTATGCAAGATGAGGTAACTCTGACCAGGAATAATATCAATTCGTTGTAATATGATCCGTTTGTTGTTTGGTTTGAATAATACTTTGAAAGTTGGAATATGTATATATGACACCCATCTGTAAGCAAGAGTAGAAAACTCTGTCAAAAATGACACTTTTAATGTCTTAAATTCCCACTTGAAGTCTTGTACCTTCAGCACTGCCTCACATCATTAACATGAAGTATTAATTTAAACTTTGCTGTAGTGTTCAAATTAACTGTCAAACAATCAAGTTAGATAACTATTTATTAATATCCTACTACTTATGGCCTTGTTTACTTTGAAAAAACACGGATTCTTGTTTTGCCTTTTACTGCCAACAGTTTTGGCAAGCGCTGGGCTGCCCTAGGCGCTCTTGTTATGTAACAGTGACATTATTACTGCAGCTGAAAGCATCTAGAGTTGATGTAGATTCAGTTGTGATGGCTAAATATGTTTATGAGTTAATGTAAATAAAACAATATTGACCCACCTATATTAGAAACACCTGTGCCTGAGTTTGACATATGATTTCAGGTGAGCAAGGGCCTTCTGCCAGTGCCTTTTCAGGCATGCAGTAACTGAAAAACTACCTTTGCAAGGAGAGAGAGGTAGTTTCACGGAAATATGCTCACATTGATGTGAGGTGAAAGATGTCTCCAATGATATATTGAACAGTATATTTTAGACATGTTTGATGTTCTGTTTGTATATGTTATGTTACAGGATTTGATTATTGTATGTAAATAAAAAATGGATATGATGAATATTGTCTCAGATTTAGAAACATTGTAAGCTTGTAGTCACTCCCACTACAATATAACCTAAGTATAATCAAGTGGTCTCAACACCAAGTTGTTTAAAATCATACCTCTTTGTTAAGTTGACCTGGGGTCTTGAAAACTTGTTTGCATGCAAATTTCAACAAATGGGCTGGCTGTGACCTGCAATACTACCTTTTGTTTTGAAGCGTACATTAATCTAATTTGTACCTTTTATACAGTCAAGCATGTAGATTTCCCAACTTTGGCACTGGCTGACCTTGATCTACTGACATACTATCCTGTTTTGAAGCTGTAGAACCATATGTACAGTTTTGAATGTATAAATTTAGTAACTGACCTTCAGCCTGCTTGCCTTTGGCAAAGATATTGTTTTTAAGCTAGAAATGCAATTTATACTATTTGTGCAGTTATGCAAACTATTTTCCAAATGTCTATGACTGACCTCAGGTGACGATATTGTGCCCTCTTGGTCCTCTTGTTTTATGAAACACCATTTATCCCAAACAAAGAAAACAAGGTTTCTGTACGATTACTGTATAATTAGCTGTCCAGTAGTTTGTTTCTGAGGTTGGAATAAGCGTTGCTTCAATATATCCCATATCAGTATGTTATTTAAGATTATAACAAGAATATGTCACAGGATCATAAGCAGACTACTGTAGACCCTCTCTTATATTTTGAATTTGCAAGCATTGTTCAATTTGAGTTGAAATGCATTGGCTGCATTTATAAATATTGGTAGTTAAGTAGAACTACTGAATGGAGTGTAACATTTTAACACTTAAACCTCTATTTTACATATCAGGGTTTTAAGTAACACTGTTGTACAACTCAGTTCTTTTGGTGATGCAGCATTCATCAAAAACGACCGCATTTTCCACGGTACAATGAAAATGACTTAAACCTGGTCGCTGAATCTATTTCTTAGAAGATCTAAGCCAATGGTTTTTATTTTTGGTAAACTTGAGTCAGTAATGTTATATTTGTAATCATTTCGGTTACAACCAGTGATTTCAACTTAAAGCGCTGTACATTACTTTGCTGTCATGTGTATATACTCCGAGATAGGAAACAGTAACAGTTTTTACATTGTGGAAAACACACACCAAAAAAAAAACAAAAAAAAAAAAAACAAAAAAATCAAGGCCAAGAGCTTACGTTCAAATATATGTAGTTATTCAAGATTACCAAGGAAATTGGAGAAATATTTTACAAAAAAGGATCAAAAAAGCTTTCACATCATTGCATAGATTTACTTAAAATACTCGTTACATGACTTAATGTTTGTGAAACCGAGTGAATCTTACAATAGTAATTGAATCTAATTGTTAGCGGAAATTTGACGTGGTTTTATCCGACTGTAGCAAGAGTACGTTTGACACAGCATTCACGTGAAGCTTTAGGTTGTCCATGTTCACCACTTGTTGCTTCTGGTTATGGAAATTATTCTTATTACAAACATTGAGATTCATGTTATGCGATATGAAAACAACAGTCATATCCAGTAAACTCCCATTTTCTATATAGCTATAGTTATTGACTTTCAGCTTCGGTGAAATTATTGAACAAGTGTTTGGTACGCGGTTGGAAAACATGGCGTTGCTATTCTTCTTGGAATTCTAACCAAGGCGGTCATCCCATTTTCAATCACTGACTATTGTACCCGTGACACAGTCTGTGTTATGTGTGCGATGTCAGTATACAGCGTAACCGCAAGTATGGTTTCTGTCATTTGCTAGTTTTAAGACACATTTCGAGCGGTCTGATTGCTCAACTTTCTATATGATTTGGCTGACAGGTAAATATTTTGTCTTTGTATGTTTATCTTTTTTTCTGCCCTATTTGGAATAGCTCCCTTACGTCAAGAACTTAACAAAAATGTAAAGTATGTTTGTTTTCAGCAAATTACATTTTCCGCTTTTAACCGATTCAGACTAAATGTCGAGTTATGTGAATATTGTTCCATGTAGTATTTGAACAGAACGCACTAAAGCATGTACATAAATTGAAAAAGAAAAGTAAATAAAGAAAACTCAGAAATATGAAAATGTGTAAACAAAACGATTAACCAACCATTTAGCAGGTTGCCATTTGACGCGACAGGTAAAATGCATGTCAGCCAACGACTTCTTTTCAAGTTCAAAATAGGGTTTCTCTGTGAAATATCTAAAACCAAGTATAACATACTTACTCCTCCTTTGTTAGCAGTTTCGTTTCGTTTCCAATGAACATTATTTTCCCGATCACGGTCATGTCCGTGCTCCTTATTCCTCGAAAAACACACACAACCAGGATCACTTGCCAGACGCAGTATTGACAAAATCTTGCGAAAATCCACATGTCTTTTAACAAATGTTTCGTATATCCATGTGTTTCTTGTATTTACATTATCAAAATAATAAAACGCTTGATGGTTCAAAGAAAACCGCAGATCGCCAAGTAAATTTATAGTCCTCCGTAAATTTCCACCTTTTGAAGTTTTCAAGAGTACTAATATTGAATTAGTTTTTAAGATATTGCATTCCGCCAAAAAGGCATCTCAACTTAAAATGAAACGAATACTTCAGTTAGATGAAATAATAATCAACCCGGTGTCTCTCTATCCAAACATATATTACACACAAGCCGTTAAGTTTTTTTCAAACCATTGTTCGGAGTATTACATGATAAAGTCTCATGAATACGAGGGATTCGTCTAAAAGCATAATTAATGCGCGAAAAGCATCGTCTTAACACAAACAGCCATATATCACCCTTATCAATAAAGACTATTGACTTCCTTTACGTTTGTATTTTGATGCATTACGTCTACCTTAAAAATGTCATCAATGAAATTCCTTAGTAAAGTCTCCCGAACCTCACTACATTGACGGCATCCCGCTAGGTCCGCACAAAACCGTTCACTGAAATGTTAAGTATATTCACTTATTTCAATACACACGAAGTCTTTTTACGGACATATCATAGCTATTGAAAGTGTCTTTTCCCTAATGGTCCAAATAAACGATTATCGTCAGCATAAATGAATATTCAAATTAAAAAAAAATGTATTTAATACGAGGAAATGCAGCTAATATTCAATTAATTATGTGGGAACTCAATTAAGTGTGAACGAACTGTTAAAAACTTTTTTGCGTACAGATGATAATAAATGATAAGGGAATCACTGAGGGTCATGCAGCCGTGGCGGGAGTGGTGATTTAAACATTTCAAGCGACAGAAGACTCACGAAATGCAGATATTAACAATGCTAGAGATAAGACTTGAGTAGGAGCAACCTGCACACTCTGTACGACAAATCCCAGCTTGACTGGTTAAACCCCGTCTATATTTTCTGCACATATTTTACTTACAATTTGTCACCAACAAAACATTTTTCTGACCGCATTTGTTCGTGAAAAAAAAGAAATTTTGATCGTGAATACAAACATATTTTTAAATCATTCCATCGCGTAATCGAAGGAAATATTCCTTAAATATACCATGCCTTTCTTTAAGAAACGGTACCAGGGAAAAAACTGTTCAAAGCCAAACAAAATGACTGAACTTATTTGATCATTGGCATTGAAATTCACACAGAGTAAGCTTTAATTCTTGACCGCAAACGTCTGCTTACATTTATATAATACAATGTAATCTGCACCCAAATTCATGAAAAATGAGAAGGTACTTGTCAATTATATGATAACGTCGAATCCGTGCAAAAGCTTACGTATGTTACCAAAAGAAAACAAAAACCGTCGGTTTTTAAGAATAACTGCCGGAATGTGTCGCCTTTTTCTGAAGTGCGTGATAAGATTCTATATGGCGAAAACAAATTGACGAGTTCTTTTTAGTCTTAGTGTTGTATAGTAATTGCCTACCAGTTTCCTAACATTGAAAAGTAATTTCAATAATGCACCAGTAAATATATATTTGCAAAAGATAGCCTACCGACTTGTAGCAACTAAAACACACGTGATCAACGTGATCAATGTTTGTAGAGAAGCTTTCTAAATAATAACAATAATAATTTCACAGTATTCCTCGCGTTTAAATATCCTAAAAATAAAATCCCTCGAGAAAGCCTTGCAAGTCTCACTGCCAGAGACGACTGTTTAACTAAAACCGTCAGCCTGGTTGAAGGTATTATAATTTACAACTACTGTAAGATGATGGCGAAATGAAAAAAAAAGACAAACTTTTATAATAGGTGTCTGCAGAGAAGAATTATATGTATACAAATATGTTAATACCCATAAATATGGCAAAATTCAATTTGTAATCGGAGACCCTCAAATTATATCTATCCATTGGGTGGCCATATCATTAAATAACAGCCTTTTTAGTGAAGAGACTTTAACATTTATATGAAAGATGATGTGGTGACGTTTATATGTTATAAATATGGTTTTATGATACGGTGACAAATTTCAATACCATGTGTGTAAAAATAGACTTGTCGAGTCGCAACCGGAGCTAGGTGTTGCGTAATCAGAGATAACGAAGAAAATACCATGGAATATAAATTCCGCAAGACAATTTTTCCATGGCATTAACACCGCTAAGACGCTGCAAGCAGTATCCATAGTAACTTATATTCGGGATATTAATGAAAACATTAAGAACTGAATATTCTGAAGTGTTTGTGCGTATTGTGAAACTCTTCACTACCCGAATGACTCTAGGTCAGATGTACGTGACACACATGTTCACTATAATATATATACTAAAAGTAACCAATGGCATTATTTCTGATAAAACAGATTGCAACCATATTCCCTTCCTTTATGGTCATGTTAACATCAAGATAGTTCATCTGTGAAGGTTTGAAGCATATCATTCCTAGAAAGAGTCTGTTCTCTATACCCTATATACTGAAACTGAAAGTAGCAAAGGGCCACAATTCTGGTTACTCCCATTACTCCCAACAAGGTGAGAGGAGCTGGGCAGACAAGATTACGGGACGAACATACAGCATTACTGTATGGCTCCTGCTTTGTGGGAGAATACCCAGGTGTGCTCTTCATACAGGTAAACCCACATAAAATTTACAATGTGTTCTTCACAGAGAGGAAACCAGGACTGGCTAGTGTGGGTTGATTCCATCAGCTTGAGAATCAGGCAAAGTTTAAAGCAGACTTCTTTACAGATGGTAAGTAATATTCAACACACATCATAATTGTCTTGTTGATAAGTAAAACCAGGTAATGTTGACACACACTGTGCCCTTTGCAAAGACTAAAACCAGGTAATGTTGATACACACTGTGCCCTTTGCAAAGACTAAAACCAGGTAATGTTGACACACACTGTGCCCTTTGCAAAGACTAAAACCAGGTAATGTTGACACACACTGTGCCCTTTGCAAAGACTAAAACCAGGTAATGTTGATACACACTGTGCCCTTTGCAAAGACTAAAACCAGGTAATGTTGACACACACTGTGCCCTTTGCAATGACTAAAACCAGGTAATGTTGACACACACTGTGCCCTTTGCAAAGACTAAAACCAGGTAATGTTGACACACACTGTGCCCTTTGCAAAGACTAAAACCAGGTAAAGTTGATACACACTGTGCCCTTTGCAAAGACTAAAACCAGGTAATGTTGACACACACTGTGCCCTTTGCAAAGACTAAAACCGGGTAAAGTTGATACACACTGTGCCCTTTGCAAAGACTAAAACCAGGTTATGTTGACATACACTGTGCCCTTTGCAAAGACTAAAACCAGGTAATGTTGACACACACTGTGCCCTTTGCAAAGACTAAAACCAGGTAAAGTTGACACACACTGTGCCCTTTGCAAAGACTAAAACCATGTAATGTTGACACACACTGTGCCCTTTGCAAAGACTAAAACCAGGTAAAGTTGACACACTGTGCCCTTTGCAAAGACTAAAACCAGGTAATGTTGATACACACTGTGCCCTTTGCAAAGACTAAAACCAGGTAATGTTGACACACACTGTGCCCTTTGCAAAGACTAAAACCAGGTAAAGTATATACACACTGTGCCCTTTGCAAAGACTAAAACCAGGTAAAGTTGATACACACTGTGCCCTTTGCAAAGACTAAAACCAGGTAATGTTGACACACACTGTGCCCTTTGCAAAGACTAAAACCAGGTAAAGTTGATACACACTGTGCCCTTTGCAAAGACTAAAACCAGGTAATGTTGACACACACTGTGCCCTTTGCAAAGACTAAAACCAGGTAATGTTGACACACACTGTGCCCTTTGCAAAGACTAAAACCAGGTAAAGTTGATACACACTGTGCCCTTTGCAAAGACTAAAACCAGGTAATGTTGACACACACTGTGCCCTTTGCAATGACTAAAACCAAGTAAAATTGACATACACTGTGCCCTTTGTAAAGACTAAAACCAAGTTATGTGACACACACGGTGCCCTTTGCAAAGACTAAAACCAGGTAAAACTGGCACACACTATGCTCTGTGCAAAGACTAAAACCAGGTAAAGTTGACAAACACTGTGCCCTTTGCAATGACTGAAACCAGGTAAAATTGACATACGCTATTCCCTTTGCAATGACTAAAACTAGGTAAAATTGACACACTGTGCTCTTTGAAAAGACTAAAACCAGGAACGTTTACACATGATTTGTTCTCCACTGATAGAAAACCTGGTATAGTTGACAGAGGCTTTGTTCTTCAGAGGGAAAAAGCAACCAAATGTTTACACCTGCTTTGTTCTTCAAAGAGATAAAACCAGGTACATGTGTAGCTGATAACGGGTGTGCTCTTCACAGTGGGAAAATCAGGCATAGTAGACAAAGGCCGTGTTCTTTACAGAGGTAAAATCAGGCATAGTTGACAAAGGTTGTGTTCTTCACAGAGGTAAAATCAGGTATAGTTGACAAAGGTTGCGTTCTTCACGGAGGTAAAATCAGGCATAGTCAACAAAGGCTGTGTTCTTCACAGAGGTAAAATCTGGTATAGTTGACAAAGGTTGTCTTCTTCACAGAGGGAAAACCAGGAATAATTGACACAGGTTGTGTTTTCCACAGAGGGAACACAATATTTAGATTACACAGACTGTTTTCTTTGAAGAAGGCAATGTCAGATATAATTTACAGAAGCTGTATTCTTCAAAGAGGGAAAAGCAATGATAGATTACACAGGCTGTGTTCTTCACAGAGTGTAGAATTAGAAGCCTAGTAACCTTAAAGTTGCTTCAGTGTAATAGTGTAATATGTTTTTTTTCAGATCAAATTCTCATGCCAGGGAAGTAACTGATCTTCAAATGATAATATTCAGTTGTATTTGTTTACTTTTAAGCAATGTGCATGATTTAGAGAAATATTGTATATTTTACGATATTAATTGTGCTTGAACTTTGACATCAAAATAACTAAAATAAGCAGAAAACACTAGAGTTTCTAGTTCAAAGGGGAACATTAGGCTCGATGCAGGAAGTGAAACTACAAACATAAGGGGAACATTAGGCTCGATGCAGGAAGTGAAACTACAAACATAAGGGGAACATTAGGCTCGATGCAGGGAGTGAAACTACAAACATAAGGGGAACATTAGGCTCGATGCAGGGAGTGAAACTACAAACTAACAGAGTGAGCTCATTTTTATTGTTTGATGCAAGTATAGTTTTCTTTCTGATTCTTGGCACTATCTGAATCATTGAAAATTAGAATTCATATCTTAAATAAAGAAAGAACATTAATGTGTGATGACCTTTTTGCAACTGAGCATATGGTCACATTTATATTTGCAAGCTTAACTGCAAGCATGGCTATGTCTTTATAGTGCCAAAACAAATTATCAATAATCAAGTCATATTTGACTGCAACCCATTAACTTCCCACTCTTAATTAGATCTATCCAAACAAATTACCTTACTCCTCATCATGTGTTGTAAAACGTTATAAAGTTTTGCATTTTATGTGTCTTAAAACTGCCATTTCACTTCAGTTTTCAAAAAGGAAATTCATGGTACCTAAACTACAAGATCCCTAAAGGTGAAAAGGGCTGTCATTTCTATTAGGAAACAATCTAAATGTGGTTATCTCCCTTTGGAAAAATTCAAACACATGTATAGAACAATTGCATACTTGTTACTGGGTGCCAGGGATCAGGAAATTTTGAAATCTCAATCGGTCCGGACAAGCCGAGGGTACATCGTCACCCCCCCAAACAAAATTTAAAAAAAAAGATTTTTTTTGAAATTTATATATTTTTCAACCAGCTTTCCATTGTTGTGCATGATCATGGAACGGTTAAACTATTTCATTCCCTCCTTTTGATTCCAAAATATTTCCAAAAACGAAAATGTTTATTTTCTTTCATTATTGATTAGTAAATCTCACAAGTCGATAAAATAAATGCGCTGTTCACGTGGAGCGTTCCATTTTCTAAGGGATAAACTTTACATGGTTTTCGCCATAAAAAAATAAGAAACGGAATTTCTAAGTAATAAGAAAAATATCGAGCCACTTTTCATAAATTAATAAAATAATTTCCATGTGATTTTATCATTGAAAGTGTGTTCAATTTCGATTAGAACTGATTACGTTCAAAGTCACCCCCACAAAATTTTGTAATAATCCATGTCTTAGTTATAGGCTGTTAAATATTTGTCGTATGGTTTCGTTTTGAACATTTTTTTATGTTCTCGGGTCGCCAGTCCCATTAACCTTTTTTGTCGGCTTGCCCTTCCGACTTTCGGAAACATTGGCTACCGGTTGCCAGTCCGGTTATTTGTTTCTTTCGGGTTCCATTTATTATTCTCCCGATTACCATGAGCCGATTTGCCATTTCGGTCATTTGATTTTTTGAACATCGCAAATATGTTGCGTTGTGCTATTTCAACAATAAATCGAAAGGCATTGAAGGCATTTCAAAGTGTAGGTTATGATTAGCGGCCTAAAGACAATCGGTCCGGCATAAAGTCAATCGGAGCTGCTAACACATTAATAAAACCCTTTAATCAATAAAGTGTTAGCGACGCCCGAGGTATTGTAGAATTGGTGTGTTGGACCAATTAGGTAAGACCGCCGCGGGTTATTAACATGACATGGTTATTGGGGTATTAGATAGGTGCTAATAACACAGATGATATGTGTAATTACACAAGCAACTTCTTTTGTCATATTTGAGCGATTTTATGGCTTTTAAAAAAAAATCTCGGACCAATTTTTAAGGAACTTTTGGTTACGTGAATCGGTCCAGCAAGTTGAAAATCGGTCCAGATCGGCAAATTTTCGGTTTTCCTGATCCCTGCTGGGTGCCTTAGTTATGTTGTAACTTCAATACAGCCTGATTGGTCAAACATAAGCTAAACTAGAGCTATCACTAAATGTGATTAATACCCCCAAAAGACTGCTTTATAAACTGAGAAAGTTCGTAGTAACAGAATACCTTGCAAACAAACTAAAAAGAGATATTGTTCTTGGCAATAACTCTGTAATTTGTCAAGATAGAGTTATGGTTCTTGTACACTGCACTTCCTCTCATTGTGCTTGACCATTGTATGAAGTTGTATTGAATTCCAACCAATAGTTTTCGAATAATGCTCCGGACAAGGAAAAGTAACAAAGGGCAATAACTCTGAAATGAGTCAAGATAGAGTTATGGTTCTTGTACACTGCACTTCCTCTCATTGTGCTTCATCATTGTATGAAGTTGTATTGAATTCCAACCAGTAGTTTTCAAGTTATGCTCCGGACAAGGAAAAGTAACAAAGGGCAATAACTCTGTAATTAGTCAAGATGGAGTTATAGTTCTTGTGCACTGCACTTCCTCTCAATGTGCTTGACCATTGTATGAAGTTGTATTGAATTCCAACCAGTAGTTTTCAAGTTATGCTCCGGACAAGGAAAACTAACAAAGGGCAATAACTCTGTAATTAGTCAAGATGGAGTTATAGTTCTTGTGCACTGCACTTCCTCTCAATGTGCTTGATCATTGTATGAAGTTGTATTGAATTCCAACCAGTAGTTTTCAAGTTATGCTCCAGACAAGGAAAAGTAACAAAGGGCAATAACTCTGTAATTAGTCAAGATGGAGTTATAGTTCTTGTGCACTGCACTTCCTCTCAATGTGCTTGACCATTGTATGAAGTTGTATTGAATTCCAACCAGTAGTTTTCAAGTTATGCTCCGGACAAGGAAAACTAACAAAGGGCAATAACTCTGTAATTAGTCAAGATGGAGTTATAGTTCTTGTGCACTGCACTTCCTCTCAATGTGCTTGACCATTGTATGAAGTTGTATTGAATTCCAACCAGTAGTTTTCAAGTTATGCTCCGGACAAGGAAAACTAACAAAGGGCAATAACTCTGTAATTAGTCAAGATGGAGTTATAGTTCTTGTGCACTGCACTTCCTCTCAATGTGCTTGATCATTGTATGAAGTTGTATTGAATTCCAACAAGTAGTTTTCAAGTTATGCTTCGGACAAGGAAAATGCAACAGACCGACCGACCGACCAACCACCGGGTGACTCCTATATACCCCCCTAAACTTCGTTTTGGGGGTATAATGAGTTGTGTTTACCAAAAAAACATTCTAGAAATTACAAAAAAAAGTATTTTTTCAATGATATTGCAATAATATGAAGCTCTTTTAACAACAATTTTTCCTAAAGTAAAATACTGGTATCATTGTAAAAGCATGTATTTACTCTGTTTTAGAGCAAACAGATTCCAATACTATCTGTTAAATTGTGTTACATGATTAAATATGAATTCTCACACCTTATATGTATTTACATTTAGAGTATCTATTATTTTCCTGTTTTCTTTATAACAACTTTCTGGCCCTGTGTTTCAGCAGAGAGTCCCATGTCATCTAGCACCGCCTGATTATTGGCCACGCCCTGTAATTTAAGGTCTGCTATGTAACGTTGGTTTTCAGCGTTCTCCTCTGTCAGATTATGTATAGCGAACACTGACCATTGTGTTATAACTGACAACTCGTTAAGGAAATTATTCCATCCACTTTGTTGACAAGTGTGTTACATTTTGGTTTTTTGTGTGTGTAAAAGTCTGCACTACATGTTAGCAATTGAGTGAAAAGTATTGGCCCTGTCATTTACTAAAGGGCAGTCATATTAGCCCGTGGCCTAAAACTAGCAGATTATTGACTCCAAAAGCATAAAATGGACTTAATGTATGTAAAATAATAAATCAGTGCATTTTTCAAGAAAAGTGTCTCTTTGTGCTCAAAATGTGAATGTTGCAACCTTTTATTACATGTGTATTTTATGTTTTTAGGTGGTTTATTTAAATACAATGGTGGATTAAATTTCAATAAACTCACTTTCAACTCAAGTGAAAATTACCAAAATTTTCTACCCAGATTTACATCAAAATGTATACCGAGCGTAATGAATGCCTGAAACCATATGACGATGACGTTGTTAAAATGACGCCATGTTTGCTATGCTTTCTGATGATGTTTCCCACGATTTTTGACATTTTATTGAAACAAACTCAACAAAAGTAGAGCTTGAGACAAAACAAATAGAAAAATTGTTGGTATCAATGTAATATCACGATAATTTCACTTGTGAACACCAAAAGTAGTTATTTTCACTCGTGGCTGCACCACTTATGAAAGTATCACTTTTGGTGCCCACTTGGTGAAATTATACAGTGATATTACACCAAAACCAACAATTTTCCTCTAAATAACTCACTATCTATTAAAAAATTGTTAAACAACTGTAAACAAAGGTTTAAAACATCTTCTGTCTTATTTCACTAATTTCACCAGTATTTGCTGCAAACTTTTTAGCTGAAACTTTTCAGCTTATTGCCAATTCTATAAATTATATTACTACTTATGGTTTTTAAACATCTTCAAACTGCACATAGTTTTAGGGTGTGTCTCTTTAATAAATTCAGGAGCTGCACCTTTGAACAATTTTATCTGCCTCAAAACTTTGTGTAAAGTTTCATTCTAATGTCTGCAATACATTTGAAGATAGCAATATGAAAAGCAAACTTCAAGCAGGATACAAGCAAGACTTAAATTCTATGCTGTTTCATCATGTTAAAGACTTCTGCTAAATATCAGTCCAATATCTGCAGGTAAGACCGACTTCTGGTGTCATAGAAGAGTAGGCAGTTATTTTCTAAGAATACTGCATTATGAATGTATTGTATATTTCTTTGCATATTTAATTCACAACATTTTTATGGATATTACATAATCCTTATGTACTATATATTTCACTTATTAAGTTTATAACATGCCATTATTACTGACAATGTAGTATAATGAGATGATTTGTGGAACGGAATTTATTCAAGATTTTATTTACTTGTTTTCTAATCCATAAATTTCATTCATCTGTTGTTATGTACCATGCACATCAGATTTGTTCAAGTAAATAAAGGTTAAACAAATCAAGACGTGATGTCGACACCAAACCGAGACGTGATGTCGACACGAAACCAAGACGTGATGTCGACACAAAGGATAAAAGCAGTACAACAGCTAGGACAGCTGGCACCAGTTTTTGAACATTTTAACCATATCAATGTATATTTATGTAGTTACACAACCTAGATGTCCTGATTAACAGACTCGC
>JAFMSR010000011.1:8239134-8275456 GCA_022818135.1 Saxidomus purpurata | reverse complement strand
AAAATATTTTTAGTAACAGTGACCTTGGCCTTGACCCTAGTTACCTTGACCCTAGTGACCCAAAGTTTCCTCTCCACGCAAGCTACCTACACACCAAGTTTTATTACAATTGGTCACTCCTAACTCAAGTTATTAAGCGTAAACCATTTTTCTATTTTTAGTAACAGTGCCCTTGACCTTGACCCTAGTGACCCGAAATGAAATCCAAAGCTTCCACTCTACGCAAGCTACATACACACTGAGTTTCATTTCAATTAATCACTCCTAACTTGAGTTATTGAGCGGAAATATTTATCTATTGTTAGTAACAGTGACCTTGACCTTGACCTTGACCTTAGTGACCCCAAATGCAATCCTTAGCCTTGTTACCACGCAAGCTACTTACAGACCAAGTTTCATTGCAATTGGTCACTCCTAACTTGAGTTATTGAGCAGCAACCGTTTTTCTATTTTTAGTATGAGTGACCTTGACCTTGACCCTAGTGACCCCAAATGCAATCCCAAGCTGCGTCTCTAAGCATGCTGCCTACACACCAAGTTTCATTGCAATTGGTCTCTCCTAACTAGAGCTTTTGAGCGGAAACCGTTTTTCTATTTTTAGTAACAGTGACATTGACCTTGACCATAGTGACCCAAATGCAATTCTAAGCTGTGTTCCCATGCAAGCCACCTACACACCATGTTTCATTGCAATTTGTCACTTCTTACTAAAATTATTGAACAGAAACCAACGGAAACGACATCGACATTCTAATATGCAGTTTTAAAAAAAATGCTGAAAAAGTAAAATGTCAATGGTACAGCAATGCTACACCGAGTATCAGACGTGGGCGATCAACTTGGATGTAAAATTACTCGTAGCTCCTATATTACTAAGAAAGATGTTTTACCAGCGAAACTGATCGTTATATTTGTACGCAAATTATTCCTTACCATTACTTTTTATATCGAAAGTACATGCTACCTTATATAGTGCATTATTTCTCTCCAAAACATATACTGAAAGGATAAAGAAACGCAGGGTAACAATATATGCAACAATTTTGTTAATGCTTGGCCTAAAATTATGAAAACCGGTCAGAATACTATCTTGGTCACTTGTCACTCAAACCGGTGCCTAAAGTCACTCAACCGTGTATTACACCATGTCGCATAGAGAAAGTGAAAAAAGCAAAAAAAAAAACACGTGCAGAATAATTATGACAAGTTTGTCAAAGCCACTTGTCATACCACTTGATACTCTTGAGGTATACATATCGCTTTCCGCTATTTACCTTCAACTTGAAGCTCTTGCAATCATGGTACGGCTAACATAAGTTCAGAGGGGTCAGGCTATTGCATTACTAATGCAAGGTCAGAGGCAACAACAGGTTGCTATCCAGTAGTTCAGTGTAAATGTTTCCACCATAGAACGTCTTGTCCGTCGTTTGGGAGAAACTGGAAGGTTTCCGACCGACCTCGATCGGGACGAGTCAGTCGATTTTACTTTGCAATATTTGGGGGTACCGTCAAATGAAATTTTGGTAATTTGTTGATTAAAGATTTGTTTTTTATACCCATCTAAAATATTGTATATATTTTTGAGACACATCACTTTAAATCCCCTTAAATGTTTACCCTGCGTTTCTTTATCCTTTCAGTATACTTTCATCGACGGACGTAACTAATGTTACAGAAAAAAATGTTAACTTGATGTGCTACAGTTCCGTACATGTTTCTTCTCATTATATATATAATAAAGTATTCTTTTAAATTAGGTAAAATATAACTTTTAAATATTGATATTATTAAGTAGATATAATTGTGACTATGACTGGGAAAATGGGTTCAGATGAGCATTAATTATTATTGCACAAATGTAAAAAGACAAATAACCAATTTTCACCAAATTTCGACTAGATGTAAACATTTAAAAACATGATGTTTATTGGATTTGGTATTCACAAATATGCATGAAAATGATTCTATCAAATCTTAATCATTAAGCATATTACAATAGCAACCACTTTTTCTTTCACATTCAGAAAAGTGAAGTTTGGATACAGTCATTCAAAATAAGACTTTATTAAAAAGCTGAGAAATAACAACAAAGTAAATAAGCAAATTACTTGACGACAAATCAGATGATATCAGGTGAAATTTCAAGAAAAAAAATGCCTTAAAATGAATGTGTAACATGACAATCTACAACTTCAAATATACTGACGTCAAGACGTTACACACGCCATTATGAAGAATGGAAATGTTTGTATCTGAAAACAATCATAACTTAAAAAGTAGCTCATACATTCACTTAAAATGTTTAATTCAAAGTCAACAGACTTCATACTTTTAGAAAACATTTCAAACAAAATGTGTGAATTTCATTCATCTGGTTCCATTTTCCCCAGTCACAGTCACAATTATGTCAAGTTGTGTGATATATTTGTATGTGAAAAACATGGGGAATTTCAAACTTATGTATGGTTGTGTAGTTCATTCATCTTTTTGCCACTAAAATAATGAAATATCAATATTCACGGTGTGGAATCACATGGTCAAAATAATCTCTAAACGAAAGTGAATATATGAAAAATATTCCAAAATAATGAAAGCTGTTCAGCTGTGATTATAAAAAGTAGACTATCTGATGACAACATTAACGTATTCTAGAACTACTATGGTCTCGGTAACAATCACCGTGCTTCTGAATGTGCTGAACACTTCAAAACTAAATTAGTTCAGTGTACTGAAGTGTTTATTACAATCGGATGGAGACTATGATTGAGACCTATGTAGTTCTAGAATACATTAATGTCGCCATAAGATAGGCTACATTTCATATTTAAAGCTAAACAACTTTCATTATTTTTTTAACATTTTCATAGAATTACTTTTATTTAGAGATTATTTTGATCACGTGATTCCCCACCGTGATATTTATATAATAAACAAGACGAATTTTGATGCAAGGCATCAAAGACGCCGCGCATGTTTTTTAAGCATGGCTGGGAGATGGGCACTGGGGCAGGTTTCTATATAAAATGTACGTGGTAAACATCAGCGAACCCTTCTTTACTACATAAAATGATCATTACCTCTGTCACGGACCTATATACACATTATGTTAATTATGTTATATGTTTTTATTCATCCTTGTAATGATATATGCAAATAAAAAGATTTTAAATGATTTTCTAGTTTCTGTTTTTTATTTTCATTCACTCATGGGAATTTGCGTAACTGGAATGCAGATAAGTTGTTAAACTGTCAAAGAACTTGAACAAAAAATAACGCTAAAATTTATCGAACTATTTAAATACAATACAAGAAAAGTAATACTTTTTTCTAATAAAGATCTTTCATTTCAACACGGACCTATACACATGTGTATATAGGTCCGTGATTGCAATGATTTTGGGTTTTAATACCGTCTAAGGGAGGTAATCGTTACAACATAAAGTACACACTAAGTAACATCGAACTAATTCGCTTAAAATCTAACGTATCATTCTAAAATTACACATATTCAACAAATACATTAATTTTTATCATTTAGAATAATAAAAAGTGTATTTAACATAAAAAAACTATTGAATTAATACTTGTTTCCGGTAATCTCATTTGTTTTTGGTTGTTTCCGGTAAAAAGTTGTTTTCGGTAATCAGTAATATACCGGTCCGTGCCTCTGTGTATTTAGCTGTATTATCCTTTTTGTTTATGAAACTGATTTATAAAAATAAAGTTTTTATTAGTAATTAGCATAATACTAAACCCTTATGTAACTTCCATATTGTTTGTCTATTGTGATAATTAAATACCTCTTTTCTCACAACGATGCTAATTTTACACTGGCTATTTTTAGATACCAAGGAACTGATACACAAAACTATTTATAACCATGGTTCCTCCCACAATTTCACTGACTACAGGTCGGTTAATTGGAAGCAGAGGCAAAAACCTGTGCAAATATAATTTACACCGGGTCTAAATATTGTGAAAAAGAACTATCTGTAAAACAGATATACCTGCCCCTCCCTCCCTGTAGCTGGTAATGTGGATTTTTCTTTCTTTCTATTCCCGAAGCATATACACTCCAGCAATATGGCGGAAAGAGACGAAATCCACATGATTAATTATGCTGTGACGTATACATTTTACAGAACTTTCATTGGCTGATTATTGTTTTTGTTTACAAATGATGGAATGGAATTCCGTTAGGGCCCTACGTATTGCATAGTTGGGTGAACGGTTTTTCTTTACAGTTTCAATATTATAGTTTAATATGTAGTAATTAAGATGGGTTTTCATTGATTTTTCACGTTGGCGCCATGTATTCTATTACCTGAGTGTTTTAAGATTGCAAAACATCTTCCGAATCTTTTTTTCTGAGCTTTGATGAATCGGGTCGTAAGGTCCGTAAACAAAGCTATAAAAAACCCGTGGTCTACGAGTTTGTGGAAAAGTTATTAAATACTCATTAAATGTGTCCAAAGTTTTGAAATAAGGGAAGGAGACATGTGTATTTTGTATTGTATTGTTTTTTTAATGACTTAATACAATTTAATGATTCATAAAAGTCATTTTTCATACATAGAACATAATTTATTTTTACAATAATAATGTTGGCAGCTCCCTATTCGATTATGCAACCCCATGGTACAAATTTGAAACCTATTCAATACTGACGCCGCCGTTCAACGGCGGCGTCAATAATCTATGGCTTGGAGTGCTTTATCGAAATTGAAGCATTTCCCGGAGGCGATGTGCCTGGCGGAATAATTAACGAGGGCGAAACCCGAGTGAATTTTTACGCAGGCACATTATCGACGGGAAATGCTTCAATTACGATAAAGCACTCCAAGACATAGATTATTTCGATTCTTATAAGCCGAATTTTTGAAAAAATATCGTAACTACTACGGACCTTTTTTCAGTTCGGCGGTAATGTGTAAAATAGCCTAAAAATGACTGTTGGAATTCACTCCCCTATTGTTTAAGAACCTAAATATTATTTTTGATTACGTCAAGTAAGCCTTATAATACCTTCACCTTGCTTTCCTTTAAACAAAACTTTTTCATGCGACTGATGTATTCATACTGATATTATTTGTATTTCTATATTTTATTTAGTGCGCGTCCGAAACTCCGCCTACTTTTCCGAGTGCTTTAATCATATTAAATATTAGAATTCAAAATAAAAGTATTATATCATACCACCTTATTTAAGTTGATTCTTATAGTTTTGCACTGCAACAGCGCGTGCGCGAAAAACCAAACATCCGTTAAACAGTATAGCTATAGTCCTTTTATGATAACTTGAAAGTTGCGTCACATGATGTTTACGTTTGCTGGTATTATGAAAACACCAAAAAAGGTAAGGCAGCTTTTTGTCAATACAATAAGTATTTGTTTTTCACATAGTTAATTTAAAACTAGTCATTGGCTTAGTGGTAACGGCAGTGAAATTGCATCTTTTTATGACAAGGTCGTTGGTTCGAATCCCAGAATGTTAGGGTTTCTTTTTTTGTGTCTTTTTTTCTAAATCCCGTTTAAATTCTTTGATATTCAAGAGTTAACCCATTTCATGGAAATATTAACATCTGTTCTCGTAAAGTTCTAAATAGGAATGCGAGCAATGCATTAAAATTAATTCATACATTTGTATAGGGTATGAAATATCTACATACAAAATCGAGTTCTGTATTGACGAACGGTTTACATATTAGACATGATATAAATGAAAAATAAAGTATCCAAAAAAAAAGAAGAAAAGAAAACAAAAAGATTCATGAAAAATTAAATTCACTTGGATTCGAACCTGAACCGTCAAAACTACGATCAAATTGTCCACGCACTAACCAATTGAGCTATTCAGGCAATTATTATTTTTCTGCGATTTGTTAACTACTGATGTGATATTCTCTATAACAAGTACTGAGATAACCGTTATACCTGATTTACCTGTCAAGTTGAACCTAATCCTATGACGCGCTATCAAGTTATCATATAAGGACTATATAATTATAATTCATCTCTTGGACTGTGCAATGCTACTGAATTAAAATGCAACAATTGTTTAGGAAATCACTGGGGCTCCAGCAAATCCTGCCCTGTATACAAAAAATATGTTCAAAAAATAAATACAGCAAATTATGAAATCAAAAAAGAGTATGAGACAAGATGTGCCGAACAACAGCACACCCCTCAAGATAAAACCTCTACCCCAGTTGTCACCCCCACCCCAACTATCAAGAATCCCCAAGAAATACCAAAATTAAATAACCCAAAACCCCCAACACCCAAAAAAACACTAAATACACAAGAAATAATTAAAATAAAACAAGAAAGTTGTGCTTATCCCCTACCCCCACCTCACAGACAAATTAAAAGGGAACCAAATTGGGGAGGGAATTATGGGATCCGTACAAACCAACAAACTGGCCCAATGTATTATAGATTCCGAAGGGGGCCACATACAATACCAAATTTAAGGGGTATCACAAATTCAAATCACCCCCACCCCCATATCATGTACACAGGACCGAATGGACAAATGACAATTCACTGTCCACTCAATATATGCAGAACATAGATTAGTCATTAATCATTAATAACCAAAAACAACTCCGAATAATTCTTTAATGGATTACAATACAGCTGAGGTAAATACTGAATGCATCAGACCCTGCCTCAGCATCATATCATGGAATATTCGGGGTATGAGATCCGAATCATACAGTAAATGTAATGAATTGCAAAATTTTTTTAATTGACCAAAAAGAACCTATAGATGTAATTTGTTTACAAGAAACTCATTTAGCAGAAAAACATAATCCTTTCAAATTCAAGGATTATCAAAAACCTGTTATGTTTTACAACAAAGAAACCCCCGCCTCAGGGGGATTATGCATATATGTCCGCAACGGACTTTCATACTTAACGAAACAAACAGATTATAATACTATTAATCAAAACATTGCAATAGAGATCATTGGCAAAGATAGTAACATTTCGATTTATAATTACTACACAAACAGTAAAGATAACAACAACATAAATGTTTTTAGAAATAGCTTCAAAAACTTAGGACAGTCTAATGTAATAGTAGGAGACTTTAACTTAAAACATCCACTTTGGAACCCAGAAAATGATTTTAGGCGCGATGCTGGGGCAGAGGATCTGATAGACTTCATGAATGAAACAGATCTCAATTGCATCAATGATGGCCAATGCACCCGTCTCGCCGAGCAGGCAAACCAGATAGACTCAGCCCTGGATCTATCTATAGTCTCCTCAGGTCTGCACCCCAGGGCAACGTTCCTTGTAGTCGACAATAGCTTCAATAGTGACCATCTACCTGTAATAACAATAATAGAAACACCAATAAGGTTTGAAAATGCTATTATAAGTGAAAAATGGCTCATAGACATGGCATCCACTGCCCAGTGGATGGAATTTCATCATTTATGCATGACAGAATTGAATTATAAGATAAAAGAACAAACAGTTGAACAAAATTTCAAAGAATTCTTAGATAAACTCAATAGTATTTTAGAAAAAACAATTCCAAAATCAAAACCAAAAATTGTAAAAACTAGAATCAAAAAGGTATGGTGGACACAGGCATGCCACGAAGCCATACGAAGTAGAGAAATTAGACGTAAAATTCACAAAAGGGAAAAAACTCCCATAACTCTCATTCTATTTAAAATGGCCCGGGCAAGAGCAGTAAGAATAATTAAAAAAGCAAAGCAAGACAGTTGGCGCAATTTCTGCTCAACTATAACAAGCAATACCTCATCTAAAGAAGTTTGGAATTTTGTAAACAAAGTAAAAGGCAGAGTACCAAAAAGCAATCCAGTATTTAAAATAGGACAAGATATTATTACTGAGCCAAAAGAAAAAGCTAACGCATTAGTCCAACAATATGCTGAAGCCAGTAGTAATAAAGGATACACTAGAGACTTTCTGGTAAACAAAATAATTATTAACAGAGCAGTTAATGAACATATTAATAATAGAAATAATGACAACTCCCAAGAATACAATCAAAAATTTACTATATTTGAATTTAATAAAGCTTTGTCGAACTGCAAGGACGGTGCGCCGGGAGAAGACCTGATACATTACAAAATACTTAAAAAATTACCACAGGAAAGCAGAAATACACTCTTACAAATTTTTAATCAATCATGGGTAGAGGGCACCACGCCAGAAAGCTGGAACCATGCAGTTATCATTCCATTACTAAAACCTAATAAAGACAAAAATGAACCCGCCTCTTATAGACCAATTTCTCTAACATCAACATTTACAAAATTAATGCAAAAAATGATAAAACCCAGACTATGCGCATATTTGGAAAAAAACAATATAATGTCTAAATACCAATCAGGATGCAGATCACATCATTCATGTGATGACAATATTACACGATTAGAATCAGATGGCAAAATCGCACAGGCAGAACATAAATATCTTATGGCTATATTTTTAGATCTTAGTAATGCTTTCGATAAAATATGGAACGGAGGAGCACTATTGCAACTCCAAAACTCCGGAATACAAGGACGAATGATAAAATGGTTAAGGTGCTTTCTACAAAACAGACAGATTAAGGTAAAATACAATGGAGCTCTCTCAGAGGTAGTGGAAACAGTAAATGGGTGCCCCCAGGGAGCGGTTCTGTCCCCCCATAATTTTTAGCCTCATGATGAATACCTTTGAAACACAAATCAACGAATTAAACAGAGAAAACCCTACTATAAATGCTAAAATATCTCAATTTGTAGACGACTCCGCCACATGGCTAACATCATTAAGTCCGGTACAGGCAGTAAAAAAAGCACAAACTGTTTTGAATACAATAGAAAAATGGAGCAAATCCTGGGGCTTCATAATTAACCCAGCAAAAACTCAAGTGTTATTAATACATAGACCGTCCGTAAAACCTCCGGAAAGAGCCAACAACTTTCCGAAATTAACGTTATGTGGTACGAACCTCACATATAATGAACACGCAAAATTTTTGGGAATGTATTTTGACAAAACTCTATCATGGAAAATGCATATAGAACATATGACAAAAAGATGTCTTAAAGATCTAAATATCATAAGAGCAGTAAAGGGAAAATCTTGGGGTACAGACAAAAAATGCCTTCTAAACATTTACAAGGCCCTCATCCTTAGCAAAATCAATTATGGCAGCATAGTATACGCCTCCGCAAAAGAATCACAACTAAAAAAGGTTCAAAGAATACAAAATAGGGCACTAAAAACCATAATAGGATGTCCGAGGCATACCTCTACTCTCCCATTACATACCGAAACAGCAATGATCCCACTACCTTTACAGAGAGAACTTCAAGCACTAAAATATTGGGCCAGAAGCTCCAGACTGGGCCCAAACTTACCTATCAATGACGATATATGCGATCACCCGGCATATTTTTACAAAATCAAAAGTAACAAAAATTTAAAGAAACCTTACACACAACACATCAGAACTCTAATTACAGAATACAGCCTAGGCGATACCCAAATTCAAGAACCGTGCTATGAACAACTAATCAATATTGAAATGCCTGAGATCAATTTAGATCTAGTAGGAAAAATTAACAAATCTGAAAACGCTGAAAGAAACAAAATTATTGCAAATCTAAACATTATTCGGCACTTTAGAGACTTTACCCAAATTTATACAGATGGAAGTAAGGACCCGTCAAAACAAATAGCAGGGGCGGGCATAGTAGTTATAGGAGAAGACGGAACAATCTTACACAACAAGAGTTTAAAGCTTCAACATCAAGTTTCAATATTTACATGCGAATTAGCAGCAATAGATTATGCGATAACTTACTGTAAAGAAAATCATATTACAAAATCAGTCATTATTAGTGATAGTCTTAGTTCCTTAATGGCAATAAAATCAGGACAATCTCACAGACAAGAAATGATCTTTAATATACTAAAAACAATCACAGATATAAAACATAGAGGGGACGAAATTCAGTTAATGTGGGTACCAAGTCATGTGGGCATAAACGGAAATGAATTAGCAGACGACAAAGCAAAATACGGCAGCACTTCCGGTACAGAAATTCATATTAAGCTCAGCGTACCGGAAGTCTACAGCATCATAAAAGATAAAGTAAAACAAAAATATCTACAGCAATGGGAAACTTACTGCTCAACACATAACATAGAAACTAATATTAAACCGCCTAGCAAATTACAAACGTACCATCATGATAGAAAAATAGACACAATGTATACTAGACTTAAACTAAAAAGTAGCTATCTTAAAGGGGACCGATACATAGAAGACAAAAACTGCCAACACTGTAACGAAATAGAAAATTTTGGCCATCTAATGTTTCACTGCCCATTATATTCGGAAGAAAGGAAAATATTTGAAACAAAACTTTTGAAATTAGAACTAACAACTATTACGGAAAAAACTCTGTTAGATCCACCAAAAGAAATAGCACAAGATATTCGCCTGGCCGTATTCGAATTTATCAAAAATATAGGATACAATGAAAAAATATAGATTAGGACCGATTACATAATGGACTGCTCGGCAAAACACCAGAACAAACATACACACTACTGAAAACACAAACGTCATAGGTGACTTTTACGGAGTGTTAATGCCGCCCGGCAATCACTCGAACCCACACACCCACACGGTCGTACCAAAAGACCAAGGGGAAGTATGATGTAATACACGGACTGCGCAAGTGTAGATCGACTAAAAACCGTATCTTACCCTTTATTTGGGACTCCCACCTTAACGAAATAATGCGTAACTCGCAATGGGGGAAAAACGGTACTTGGACTCTGCAGGAGCATGGTGCGCGGAATGCATGGTGCTAGCCCTGAGCTCTATGACCCTATATACAGAACACAGCACACAACTCACACAACTCTATATTTGATAAAAGTACATAGGGGTAGATATGGCAAGTCTATTATAGATTGTAGATATGTTATTTCGTAGATTAGATTAGAATAGGCAAGCCAGTATCGCATTTTAGTGACATAAAACAAATATTTCCACACTAAGAAACCCCTAACACACTCTCTGTAAACCAGGGGTGTCCTGTAATTTATCTTTAAGTAGTTTAGTATACTTTATTATACATGTATATATGTTAACAAGAATGAGCTTCCGGTACAGAAAGGTCAAGGACATCAAACCCCCACCTCAGGTGAATCTTTGAGACAAAACACATATCTAAAACACTGAATTCATATACCTCCGGAAAACATGAAAATTTTATAACAAAAAACTTTAGAACTAGATAAGGGCTACCCAACACCCTAGCCATAACTATAAAGCACGATTTAGTAAAGATTTGAAATGAAAATAGAAAAGATTGAAAACATTAGACAATTTTATTACAGATAATTTATTCCGCGATTTTCCAAAATTTTGTAGCATAAAAGATAATTTATAAAGGATACAAAACATTGACAGTTTATATTTCGACCAAATTATATTTAGAATAACAAGGACCAAAGATATAACACAAAAAACCGTAAGAAAAAAGCTTTATTTAAACAAAATCGACAAAAAATCCTTTTTTCTCTATCTAAATATATAAAAAACACATGTATAGAATAATTACTACAAATACCTACCACGTGACAAACCCGGTATAAAGCCGACATCTTGACATGTGACGGAAGCTCAGTAGATTAGATAGTTATTAGTCATTTTATAGAAATATGTGAAATTAACAAATTTTTACTTTTCAGCGGTTCTAGTGTCTGAGTAAGAAATTTGATACCTACATAGGAAAAAATAGTGTCTGTGGCGACATACCATTATAACCCACGCATATACAAACCCCTGGTGATTACAAAAACAAACATACAACTAATAAATGTCCAAAATAATCACCAGGACAATGACTGGAAAAACGTAGAAAATAGAAATAATCACAATTAATGACTGCTTAAACAAGAAAATGCATACTTAATGCCCATATAAAAAGTCATAACTAACCAAAAACAGTGATTGATCCTATAACTAGATACCCCAGACATTGCAGAAAATGCATAAAACACTACTTATTTCCTAAATGGAAGCAGTAATCTACTGTCAAAAAATAGCCGGATCCAAAAAAGCCAAACGCGCACCTGTTATAACTCCATCCGGTTCGTGCGCACTAAAAGTTGCAGTAGGTCACCCAAAACCAACAAGTAGGTCAGGTCAAGTAGTACGAACAGCAATGTTAATCTTGAAAAGCATATCTAACTTTCGCAATTATATTTTCGAACCAATAAAGATGTGTAATATAAGATCAAAACTACATTAAGAACAATCTTACTCAGGCACGAAAAACCCAATCACTCACAACAAAGAAGATGTGAAAAGTACTGGTTAGTCAACCAGGATCAGGAATAGTAGTTCACCAGCATCTGTCCGAGGACCGAATCGCCGATCATGCAAATCATGATCTACACTTACTTCTTTTATTATTTATAAGTAAAAAATAAAACAGATTAACAGATTAAAATTAAAATTTCCTTCTGAAACAATTAAAAAGAATTTCTCACCAAAATTCCACAAAATTTTAATAAAATTTCTATTTTACGAACTCATGATCTACAGCAACATTCATATATTTAAAGACAAATTTTGGCATTTTATCTAATTTATGATACAAATGATTCAAATAATTACATTAATGACTGTGCTTTTTCAACAGTAGTAGACCGAACTGGCGGCCATTAGCACCCTGCTGATTGGTTAATCATTTTTGTCTCTCCTGGCTCCGATTTTTGCTTCTAGCTCCGGTAGTAAACAACCAACTAGTACAAGTCTCTTTATAATTTTCTATTGTACACCATTATAATTAAAGAAGTAAATTTAACAAGTAGCCTGTGCGGTTGCTGGCTTATTTGGGTTTTAAGGGGTTTTTATATTTTCAAAATTTCAGAGTAGAAACATAAGTCAAACTTTCATGCATACTTTTTAACTTGTTCAAATAAGTAAAACCATCTTTTCGGACAACATTTTATTCTATCATTCAGGACAATTAAATTTTTTATCATCACAAAAAGCTCAGCAAAATAAAAATAGGACAACACTTTATTAAAGGGGATTTTTACTTTACAAAACAAACACATATAACATCTAGTATCAAAATTTTCTAAAAACTGTTAGGCTACCACGATCCAGACATACAAACTAGGTCAATCACACTTAGATCTCATTGGTCGCCGTGATTGGCCTACTATTTGGTAACCAATCAAATACAACCTTTGGCTATACTGGCTGGAAATTGCAGTCAGGTAAATTTCTCCTATTTTCTGGCTTCAAAATTTTACTTTTTAGGCATGACGGGAGACATGCCGGGGTCTCATCCAAATATCAAGCTAACATAAGTGCTCTTTTGGACGGACCTTGATAAAATTCTCATCAAATCAAATCAAATCAAATTCATCTCTTATGAAATCGATCGATCAGAGAAATCAGACATACCTAGAGCTTAAGTTTAAAGCGTTATACAAGATGTTTAAAGCGGATCGATTTAATTTACTTGTAGATATATTTACACAATGACTGTTATGATCGGCGGTCATATTTTAGTTTTACTATTAAACATAAATGACTGGTGTTATTGACTCGTAAATTAAAAGCATTCGATTTTTCTTCTATCACCAAGGATAATGGCGTTGGAACTTTGTCCCAGCGAAGTACAATTTGGTAGGTAAGCTTTGTGTTTTCGATTCGACCGTACGCGGGTAAAAGTTTTTTGATACTAGTAGTTAATTCATGATTGCACAATTTCACACAACCCAATCACGACGGACATGAAGAAATCTTGAGTACTTAAGAGTGATGCAACATATGAGAGTTAAGAAAGAACGTGTAAAGAGAAGCTGGCAGTAGTCGTGGTTACTGTGGCAATACTTTATATTACGGTTACCGAGCATCGTTTATCCAGGGATTGTGTTTTATATGAAAGAAAACATGTTGGGCAACGTTTATCTTGCAGAAACCGTGGAGCAGGCGTCACAGGTCGAGCTGACATTGAATAACAAGTCAAGCAATGCAGTCACCTACAGATTCCGTCTTCAGTCAAAGGCAATATCGATCAGTGAACCGAAGGGAACGATAGACGGAGGGAAAGCCATCGCTTTATCAAGTAAGTATTTAAAGGTCCACTGCTAAACTGCTAAGCGAAATTTAAGTGACAGTTATTTCAATGGCAAGTACATTACCTTATGCAAGACACTAAATAATGAAGATTGTCAGTTTAAATTTACAGAAAGTGTTTGGAACACGAAGAAAAGTATGTGTATTATGTTGAAATCTCAGTGAATCGACAAAATGACCAATCAGGTGTTTTTAAATTTCTTCATAATGCATAGAAAAATAATTGTACATTTACTGTGATTTATTTAGAATTTCTACATACCAACTTTAATTTTTTATCAAATATAACTTATTTATGTGCTTTTTATAATATATTTTATTTTTTGCGTTCCTTAGTATTGGACCTTTAACTGTTTAACTGAAGTATGTTTAGAATATCGCAATGTCATTTATGTGTGTCAAATCTTTGACTATAATAATTAAATTGATATTGTTTGAAAGTCCTGGATCAAAAGAAAATACCTGCTCAACTACTAACTTATAAAGACAAAATGAAGCGTTTAAAGTATTAATTTAATAACACCAAATTTTAATACTGATGGGTTGGAGGGGGTCGATATATTTTAACGACAGAATGGACATTACTTCAACTTTTCACTCGGATCGCAACAATAGACCATCTGAGATACGCATACTCTATTACAAGCACTGAATACTTGTTTGAAAATTAAAGATAAAGCAATTAAATAACCTACGGCACTACACGTCATTCTAAACACTACTGTATAGTATTTCATGACGACTTAATTCTATGAATATGCGAAATCGCATCAGAACAATTCTGTTTCGCAAATTCGCAACTAAACAATCAAACGTTAACTGTACCCCAAGCGCTCAGGAACGGTTACATCCCCTTATTTTACTAATTTAAAGCAGAGCTCACAAAAAATCTTGTTTCATACTTTTCACTTTCTTTTGCACTAAATTACAGAACTTTTTCTTTTCAGTTAAATATGACCCCACACTGAATGTATCCAAAGATATTCTTCTCAGCATGCAACTTAAATACTCAGAAAACACGGTAAGTCCATGGAAAAAACTTTAACTTTATTCAAATTCTGAAACTCAAATTCATTGATAACACAAGTCGATGCAATTTCCTAAATAAATTGATTCCGAATACAGTGTACATGTCAGTCTAATTTATATCGATAATTAATGATATAAGTAGTAATGGAATGACAACCCATTAAAGGGACAATTTCCACGAGTAATATTGCATGAAGACTGTTGCTTACACAGAAACACATGTAGACTACTCCACGGTCACACAACTAACGTATGATTTCGATTTACAAGAGAAAAAAAAAGGATGCATTTGATTTTTAGCTCACCTGAGCACAGATTGCTCAAGGTGAACTTTTGTGATCACACTGTGTCCGTCTTCCGTCGTCGTTTGTCGTTATAAGGCATCTTTTCCTAAATCCCTTGACAGAAGTTAATGAAACTGGGTAAGGATGTTCCTTACATGCAGCTCTACCAAAGGTGTTCAAAGAATTCCATTCAAGGCAGAACTCTGGTTGCTATGGCAACAAATAGGGAAAAAACTTTAAAAATGTTCTTCTTGGAAACCACAAGGCATAGAGCTTAGATATTTAGCATGTACAATGCCTAGTGGACCATCACCAATATTGTTTAAATTACCCCCCCCCCTCCCCCCGCCCCGTCGGCTCGTGTGGCACTTGATTTTACAAAGGTAAAATTTAAAAAACCTTCTTCTCTGAAACCACAAGGCCTAGAGCTTAGATATTTAGCATGTAGCATTGCCTAGTTGACCTCTAGTTGACCTTTACCTGGAATGTTCAAATCATGACCCCTGGATCAAACTTGACCCCTTTACATAGGTTTACACTTAACAACTTTTCTAACGCTACCAGTAGCATTTTCACAACTTTAAAACTACTCGGGATAATCGCGTGAACTTTTAGGACAGTTAAAGAAATATATTAGACAGTGTTTGGTAGAAAACAAACAACAGACATTTCCGTATTTTGAAGATTTTGTATTTTATTCGATGTAACCCCCACTTAAGAAAGTCGCAAAATTTATCGGATTGATAAAATTACTAATAAAATAAAAGTCAAGGTCCCCAATCTTGAACAAGTCCTTGAAATGCTAACAATAAAATTAGCAGTATATTTACTAAACATATAAATTGTTATCACCATCTTTGTATAACGTAAATGTAAAGACACGTGTCATTCTGACACATTGAAAGAAACGTACTGTCCACCGTGTATGGCACACTAAACTAAATTGTGAATGTGTACTTAAATCACCATCTTTAAAGCTTTTTTTCAAGCTCGATTACATTGAATATCAAGTGTTTTAGTCATGTACTCTCGGGGTTATTTAATACTTGGTATGACCACCATTAGCTTGGATGACCGCCCTGCATCGATTGCGCATGGACAAGACGTAATTTCGACAAGTGGCCTGAGAAACACGGTTCCACTCCTCAATGGCAAACTGTTCCAGTTGCCTCAGATTCCGTGGAGCTCTTCTTCTGACAGCCTTACCGACTACATCCCAGATATTCTCAATCGGATTAAGGTCTGGTGAACGGGATGGCATTGGCAGAACATATACCCTGTGAGCAGCTAGAACAGCCGCTGTGCGACGTGCTGTGTGGCAAGGTGCCCCATCCTGTAACAATCGCATGCCTCTATTATTCCGTATATGAGGAATGCAAACGGGCAGCAAAATCTCATTTATGTATCTGTCGGCATTTAAATTACCGTGAATTCTGACGGCAACAGTTTTTGTGTCCATAGACACCCCTCCCCAAATCATTACGGAATTCCCGCCAAATGGTGTCTTTCCGACTACACAGTTATCTCTGAATCGTTCATTTCGCATTCTGTAAATTCGTACACGACCATCTTTGTCGTATAAATTAAAGCGTGATTCATCAGTGAATAATACTGCCGCCCAGTCTGCTCTGGTCATCCGTAAGTGACGACGAGCCCAGCGTAAACGGGTTTGTTTGTGCTGATCAGTTAAGATAATCCCATGTGAAATGGGCGTCTGCAGCGTACACCATTTTCCCTCAGCCTTCTATGCACAGTCTGGGCGCTGATAGGGCGACGATGTGTTCCAAGTGTTGCCCTCGATGTTTCGGTAGCTCGACGTCGCCTGTCCTGAAGGTGTGTATTTAGAATGTTTCTGTCCTGGTTTCTGGTCGTAGCTCGTCCTCTTGGCTGGCGTGGCAGGTCACGGACAAAGCCTGTCGTTCTGTATTTACGCAGCAGACGTTTTACTGATGTACGATGCACGTTCAGCATTCTTGCAACATGAAAATGTACAAAATATGCCGGTTTCTGAAAATGGCCTATGTTTGATTGGTTTTTAAAAAAAGTCTGATCGAAAACCAAATAATAATGACTGGCAAAAAATGAGTCAATGAACACTTACAACATTGTAACTCGCACCGCCTTCGATTAGACCAATTGCTCTTGCTCTCTCTTGGTTGGACAGTTTCGGCATTTCAAAATATCACAAATCGTTACTAATAACTGCTGCATGTCCATGAATTTAACCGTTTATATTTTTAAACTACTTAGAAAGTACATGTATAACTTAACTTACCAGTAAGCATACGTTTCACGTGCACTGCGCCTCCTCTAAAAACGAGTTCTTGGAAAAATAAAATCGATGCCCACATGAGCAATTAAACAGTTATTTATCGGGGTTTTTTTTAGAATAAATATAAAATCACATTAAAATATAATAAAAACAGCGATTATGAAAAAGGAAATTTAATTTATTACAAATTTGCAAGAATACAGTTAGTAATGTAGACTACTGAATAGTTGCCTAAATTTGCGACTTTGAAAAACGGGGTTTCATTGGATAACTGATAAAATCTGTTACCTTATAGACTTATTTTATTGTAAATTTTGTATCAAACAATGTCTACTTTATTAATCTATATTTCCTGAAAAAATTATCCAGTTCCTTTCAGTAGTTTTAAAGTTATTGCGAAAATGCTACTGGTAGCGTTAGAAAAGTTGTTAAGCGTATATTGGAAGACTTTAAAAATCTTCTCTGAAACCGCAGCTCAGATATTTGGCATGTATCATAGCCTTCTGGACCTCTACCAAGATTGTTCAAATCATGACCCACAGGTCAATGACTTCTTCCCATTGGAACAAGTGACTGCCTTATCAACCAACGAATTCCTTAGCAATCAGTGACTTCCCCTTGGAACAAGTGGCTTCCTTAGCCATAATTGACTTCCTTATCAAAAACTTAGTCCCCTAGCAACCAGTGACTTCCCCTAGCTACTTGTGAGTTCCTTAGCAACCTTTAACATTATCTTGTCACCAGTGACTTTCTTAGCAAGCATTGACGTCCTTAGCAACTGCTGACTCCCTTTAGCAACAAAGGATTTCCTTAGGTAAGTGCACTGGTACTCAGGTTAGCGATATATAGGGCCATCAATTGTAATGTAATTTTCTTTTTACTACAGAAACCAGAAAAAGAACAAACGAGATTACTACCTGTTAGTTTTATGGCAGAAAAAGATTTGGTATGGATATATTTCATTTTTATCTTTTACAGATTATTTAATATCCTTCTCTTGTTCTTTGTTTGGTATTCTTTTTATCAAGTTGCGAGCCTCTCAGTCAAGCATGTTAAGTGGGGTTTTGATTTGATTTGAAGCAAATTTTATGAAGGTCCGTCCATAAGAGCAAATATGTTAGCTTGAATTTGTGGATGAGACCTCGGCATGTCTCCCATCATGCCTATACCTATCAAAAGTGTTTTTCTGTTTCCAAAATAGGAGAGATTTACCTGACTGCAATTTCCAGCCAGTATAGCCAAAGGTTGATTTCGATTGGTTGCCAAAGAGTAGGCCAATCACGGCGACCAGTGAGATCTAAGTGTAATTGACCTAATGGCGCATGTTAAGTGGGGTATACTATCTGCGTCTTACATAGACCCGGTCCTTATTGTAGACAACTTCCTTTAACTGCCAAAGGAAGGTCAGTTCCCGCTACATGCAAACGTATACATAAACATGTAAGAAACTACACCACCTGCTTTTAACGATAAAGTTTGTTAACAGGATTGGCTTGAACGAGATTCAGCCATTTTGTTTTGAAATGATGCAATACTTATTTTTGGCTTTTGACTTTAATACATTAGGTTTGTATTTTGAATTGTGAGTAACCATTTTGATATGCATTTGTAATTTATTTGCCCTTTGACACCATGGTAGTCAAATCAGGAGTTGACTGGTGCGTTCACACACAAATTTCCTAACTGGAGTCATTTTTGCTTGCCCATAAATTCGAACAATTTTATATGAAACTTTTATTTTACAGTTTACTGAAAATTAAGATAAGTTCCATTCCTTTAGACCTTTGTTTATGAAATAAATGTAAAAAAGTGACTAGCTTTCACATATAAACCTCCACCAATCGCAAGTATAAACTTGAATTTCATACACGAAGTTGAAATAGAGATGATAATTGCTCTTTCTAAAGCAAAAGAAGTCTTATCAAACCGTTGTGAAAAAAAAACCTTCAACTGGTCCTGTATATCTTCAGTAGACAAATATGTCTTCGAAAGCACAAATCGAATACTCAGCCTAGTAGAAAACCTCCAATCAAAATAATTCACTTCATTCTCCGCGCTTTCACTCGTAACATTTTATTGGTCCAGAAAGTACGTCAAAACCCAGCTTATTCATCTAACGCCAAAAAAATAATCCGCCGACCAATAACACTACAGAACAGAATGAAGTACCGTCAAAAAGATTGTGTTTCCTCATTGCTGCGATCATGGTGGTAGCGTAACTGTAAAAGGAGAATATTCATGAATAGTAGCTCGGGCGACCCCAATTAAGGATTTACTTGTGTTTCCTTTATGGAAAGATGTGTAAATACTGTTCTCTGCACCACCATGGGGACGAGTGTTTATGATCAGTGAAAGACTCCCTACAGTTGGTTTAGAATTATAAACAGCGACAGGCTAAAACGTGATTTTTATTAAAACTATTCACTCACAGGAATATATGTCTTAAAATATGTTGAATTTATATATAATCTAACAGTAATATTAAAATATGTTATAATATGTCTAATAGTGACACATTTCCTTGCAGACGGAATCAGTTTCATTACATACTGATATTACTATCAAAATTATCTGTGGCTGTCGTAGTCCTTACCTTAAAATAATTTTGTTTTTATTTCATAGGAGGACGAGATGTTTAAATCACCGATGAATTCGAAGATTACAGAAAGGCAAGACAAGCAGTGGTGGAAAAAATAACAGCGTGCTACAGTCAACAAAACTGCTTGGATAAATATAACGAAGTTTAAATTTTAAATAGCGATGCAATTACACGCAAGACACATGCAATTTAAATATTCCAATTGTTTTATGCAGGATGTTGCGGTGGAGGCTTGATGAATTCATGAGGACAATAAACATAACAGTTGCGTGTGCTTATGAAAATACAGTTTAGTTTTATTTTGCTGGTAACATGCAAATATGTAAAAACGGTAAAGTAATTTGTAAAAAATTATCATAATTATATTTGACAAAGCATGCGAAGTCTTCATTGAAATCAACGAAATTTACGTCATGTTAACATCGTGTCAAGCCTCTTATCAATGTAACTGCTACATAAAGTTCTGTATGAAAGTGTGAAACATGGAGAAACGAAATTTTGTCAAAGTTTACCGTTCGGAACTCAGTTACCATTAAATATGTGTGTTGTAAGACTTCGACTGGTTATTTTCAACGTTAAGGCACCATGTATTTAAGGTTTCACACACATCGATGTTAATGTTTCAGGCAGAAAACTGAAACCTATCATTATTCCAGTTTATACGGTCAAAAACTTTGATAATTTTTCATTGACAAAAGTTCTGAAGGTGTTTTGACCATCTAAACAGCCTTAAAGAGTTTTGTCCAGGTTCTTTGAACGATTTTTGTGGAATAGAACGCAATCCTATTTTCACACTAAGTTTGATGGACTAAAGTGATCTTGTGTAGCATGCCCATGATAAGAGACTCCTTGTTACTGTTTTAGATGTAAACTGTCTTTCCAAGTTCTTCAAATAGCTTGAACATCTTCACTAGACATTTTTCAGAATTTGACATTACTTTGATTAAGAAATCGTGCTATGCACACGTGATTGAATTACTACGCATCCAAATTCCTGACTGTATTTTATTCAACGATAAAATATAGGGAACAATTTATTATTTCGATTCTAACACGTTATTTTCTTTGAAAACAATCCCGAACTTTATTTAACGCGTAGTAGTACATCATTGTAACCTTAAGGTATTAGCACACTAATAGTCAATATTGAAAATCTGCCTAAACCCTATATTTCTAGTATCTATACTCAAAAGGTAAGTTGCATACAAAGTTTCAAGAAAATTTACCGTAAATTACAAAAATTATTACAATTTTCATTGATTCAGCTTATCTTCGGATTTTGACCCATCAGTCGACAAGGACCTTAATTGTAAAAAGAACTTCAGAATTTGTAAAAAATTATTTTTATACTATTTAGCCGAAGGTGTTCCGTAAAACTTACGTACGGTTACGATATGTGGCGATATTTACCGATCTTATTAGTATCCTAATACCTTAATACGCGAGATACGATTGGACGCGTTTGTTTACATACGTCACGTCGTTACGTCATTTAAGGCACGTCGTCCTTGGAAAAACGTGGTGTATTTTTGTCGTAAAATAAAATACAGGCTTTTCTCTATATGTTTATCTAGGAAAAGCAGCCGCTTGTGTTAGAATGAGAATTAAAGTGTTAAGTTTTTGAATAATATGTATTGTGTATATTTTACTCGACGAAACTTACAAGTGTGCCGGCTATTATTTTGTGTAGAGCTATAACTGATTGTAATAATATTTTGTATACTTTCGCTTGATATTTTGTAAAGTTTGAAGATAACCGTTTGAATAGTTTGCAATACATGACTAATAAATAGAGGATAATTGTTGGTTTCGGTGTAATATCAGGTTATAATTTCACCAAGTGGGCACCAAAAGTGATATTTTCACGAGTGGCGTAGCCACGAGTGAAAATAACTACTTTTGGTGTTCACGAGTGAAATTAACGTAATATTACATCGATACCAACAATTTTTCTGTTTATTTTATGTTTAAAACTTTATTTTTGTTGAGTTTGTTTCAATAAAATGTCGAAAATCGCGGGAGACGTCATCAGAAAGCATAGTATTTATGTCGTCATTTTAACAACGTCATCGACGTATGGTTTCCAACATTCATTACGCTCGGTTACTTTTTGACGTTAATCCGGGTAGAAGAGTTTGATAATTTCACTGAGTGAACAGTGAGTTTATCAGGATATAATCCACCGTTTTATTTCGATACACCACCGAAAAACATAAAATAAATAGTTTTAATCCCGACTTTATAATGTCTCACAACGACCGGTTAAACAGTGTCCGATTGCTAAGATTTGCAAATATCTTCAGAACTGAAAGACACTGCTATCAAAGTTTACATTGGCATGCTGGTGAATTCCGTATTTCTCTCTAAGTTCAAAAGTAATTTACAGAACATTCAAGTTGTGAGTTTTGAAAGGGGGTATACACATTTATTTAATCAATATCAAATACTATTCCAAAATTATCGAAAATTCGTGAAAAGTGTCGCCAAGTATATTACATCATATGTGTTGACTTTACCTCTTAAGGTGGAAGGATACTATATAAAAATTCTCTAGTCTACCTTAGCGTTTGTATCAACTGAAACTTGAAGATATTTTCTGGTTCAGGGGGCCGTTTTGTCTATATTTTAATTGACGTTATTTATGTACATAACGTTACCATGACGTCGCAAACATGACCATGACGGTGTTGGTCTCTTTAGTTCAACCTCCTTAAAGTCCCAGGAGCCTTTGGGTGTACAATTACTTGCAGCTCTTATATAACCAGGGAAGATGTCTAACCAGCGACATTGATCGTTATTTGTGCGCAAAAACGCTCCTAATGATGTTTTTTTTTTAATCAAAAGTACATACTTTATATATAGTGCAGCATGTTTTTCAATGCCATTTCTGAAATTCTGACAAAGCTTTTCAGCGAAGAAGCGACAAAAATATTAAAGAAATGAATACGTCAACACAGTTTTAGATTAAATAGAACACAGTTCTTTTATTAGTCTATATGTAAATCATTTTTCTATGGATGAGTATTTAAAGTGCCCCTGAGACTTTAATGCATTTTCAATGTACTCTTCTCCCTCATGTAATCTCCTTCGGAAACTTTGTAGTGTTATCAAAAACGTGTTCATAGTCTCGTCCAAATATCAAACTGCATTTTTGGTGAGAGTGCATAAAACACATTTTCAGGAGTGAGATAATTTATTTTATTTCTTTTATTCGTTATATAAAATGTTTGCTAGCTTTATATGTATCTTAATTATCATCTTGAATAATACTTAACACTGTAATTGTGTTGTATTTAAGAAATAATAAATGTCTCCCTGTATTTTATCGTTGAATAAAATATAGTCAGGAATTTGGATGCGTAGTAATTAAATCACGAGTGTAACATCAACACGCGAAATACGATTGGACGCGCTTGTTTACATACGTTACGTCGTCACGTCATTTACGGCACGTCGTCCTTGGTAAAACGTGCTGTATTTTATCGTAAAATAAAATACAGGCTTTTCCCTATATGTTTATTTAGGAAATGCAGCTGCTTGTGTTAGAATGTAGTATATGTAATATTTAGATATGATCTGAAAACAAGTAACCTGTGAACCAGACAGAAGCAGGACAATTACAAATTGTGGATGATATAATGACAGGTCTCAACAATCGACATAATGACAGGTCCCAACAGTTGACATAATGACGGATCTCAACGGTTGACAAAATGTTATCGCAAGCCATTTTTCTATTTAAAAAAAAAGATATCTCTCTCATTTCAAAGAGATATATTTCGTTTTAATAAAGATATCTCTTTCATGCTCAGAGATATATATTGTATCACATAATTTCAAAGATATCTCCTGAACATTAAGAGATATCTGTTTAACATCATTACAGTGATATCTTTCTACTTTTGAGAGATTTCTCTGAAAGTTATATATATCTCGCTCAGTTTCAAAGATATATATGTATTTTAAACAGATATCTTCTCACACATATCTTCTGATTTAGATGAGATATCTTTGTACAGTAGAGAGATATCTCCACTGTTTTAGGAAATATCTTTATGAAACTAGAGAGATATATCTTTTTGGTGAAATAGTAAAAGACATATCTCTTTAGTTTCAAAGGTATATCTTTCGTTTTAATAGAGATCTCTTTTACGCTGAGATATATATTTATATCACAGAAAGTTATCTCCTGAACATTAAGAGATGTGTCTTATACATACAGAGATATCTGCTTAACATACTTTGAGATATCTCTCTAAGTTTAAGAGATATCTCTCTATTTTAAACAGATATCTGTTTTTCAGACATCTTTTTAGGCGGGAGGGATATCTGTGTACGGTAGAGTGATATCTGTGCTACATTAAGATAAATCTCTTTAGGTTTGGGAGATATTTTTAAAAACATGAGAGATATCTCTATTAGATAAAAGATATCTGCTCATTTACAGAGACATTTCTAAGATATCTCCCATTTTTAGGAGTCAGAGAGACATCTCTTTTGTTTATTAAATAGTAAATTGGCTTGCCATATAATGACAGGTCTCAACGGTTGGCATAATAACCTTGACATTGCTTCGTTAACTTTAGTCAGTTGTATGCGTGCAAATGAAAATTTTCCAAATGGCTTACTAGGAATTAAACTTGTCCCATTATTTGACTACTTTAATTATATGTTAAGAGGTTTATCTTTAATTTTTAAGTACGTTGTTGTTGTGCACTTACTCATGTGACGATAGGTTAATCAGTATACATGTATACCACTATTATATCATAGCTTGACGATTTCATCAGTAAAATTAATCCATTCGTAGATAATTAAACGATTTCCACAAAGTAGTTGTGTGAATTAATAATAAAAACTCGTTATAATATAGCTATGTAACACCGGATACAGCTCCTTTCGAATACAGCTCCCTAGTGAGCATCCGGTGCACATTAACGAATACAGCTCCCCGGGGAGCTGTATTCGGTGCGCATCAACGAATACAGCTCCCCTTATCAAATAGGAGCTGTATTCGGGGTTCTGGTACCTTTTCTTCGAATAGAGCGCCCCAGTGACCCGATGCAACAAAGACGTATCATTCGTTTATACAAATACGCGGCAAAAAATTTATTATAGAATAACAAAGATTCATACTGCAATTCAGGATGCAGTACTTAGCCCTGGGATGTCTGTCCTTTTGTCCGCACATGTTGGGCGGACAGTTGCATGAAAATTTGAACTTTGAATACCTTTTTACTGATATTGGAGAAACATTTTCTTTCAATAAACCTTCATTGTTTTCATATGGCGATAGCACATAAGGCAAACAAATGTTGACGGACTGAAGCTCATACACGTCAGGGTACACTACGGGTGACAGACGGACGGATAAGACAACAGACAGGTTAGGACAACAGACAGATGGTGGGACAAATAGACGGACGGAATAGATGTAATATGCAGTATATTGCACATGTGTTAGATGTTTTTAGGTAATTAAGGTTCCTAATTTCAATCTGTGGACATTTTTAACATAGGAATCATGGTTCTTTATATATTCAAATAAAGCAAACATAGGCAGCTGTATTCGATTTTGCATATGCTTTGCTTTGAATACAGCTCCGCTATACCAAGGGAGCTGTATTCGTTAATGCGCACCGAATACAGCTCCCCGGGGAGCTGTATTCGAAAGGAGCTGTATCCGGTGTTACACAGCTATTCTATAGCTTGTGATTTATTGTATCTATTCTACCTTTGTAAAATTACTTTCTCGACCATCTATCATAATTGCGAATACATGATTGACAGAAAGTATCGATTTCTAGACACAGCGATGTCTGTTTTTCGAACACTTAGTTATGCGTCGAAGACACGTTTTTACTCTTTTCTTCAGATAAGCTTAAGGTGACATACATGTGTCATAAAGTATTTCGTTAATGGCTGCCTCTCCATGTGCTCAATAATTGTGCCATGTAATTTTAAAATCCTTCCATGCATGACAGAGTTACCATGTATACAGTATTTCATTACTTTTAAACTGTAAGTGTGGCCTTGGCCTTTAAGGTAGGGACGTCGTTCTTGCGCACAATACATGTACATTGTCTTGATGTGCTGTACAATTGAGCCAAGTTATTTTAAAACCAATCAATGCATGACAAAGTTACAGTCCGGACACAAATGTATGCATATATACAGATTCCATTACCTATAAACGCTAAGTGTGACCTTGACTTTTGAGGTAAGGAAGTGGGTCTTGCACGCGACACGTCTGCTTGATGTGCATAATATTTGTGCCGGACACGAATGTTTGCATATATAGAGCATACCATTACCTTCAAACTCTAAGTGTGACCTTGACCTTTGAGGCAAGGAAGTGGCACTTACACGCGACACGTCGTCTTAATGTGCTAGACAATTGTACCAAGTTATTTCAAAATCCTTCAATGCATGACAAAGTTACAGTCCGGACATGAATGTGTGCATATATAGAGGATTCCATTACCTTCAAACTCTAAGTGTGACCTTGGCCTTTGAGGTAGGGACACCTACAGCGTTTGAGGTCTTGCACGCGACACACCGTCTTGATGTGCTGAATATGTGTGCCAAATCATTCCAAAAGCTTTCAATGCATGACAAAGTTACAGCCAGAACACGAAAAAATGTAAGGGCGGACGCACAGACAGACGGACGGTGCGATTTTAATATGCCACCCTTCGGGGGCATAAAAATAACAGCCCTTATACTGCTCGGTAAACTTATTTTCTTCTTTAGAATAGAATGTATACACATGTTAAGTCAAAACATCTATCACGTTGATTTAACACGAATTAGTTATCAAGAGTGCCAAACTGTCACATAAAATGCTAGTCAACGGAAAACTCTAAATTGTTCAAGTTTTTGGCAATTGAAGGGAAATAACCCTAGAGTGACAGGGGCGATTTGACTTGTTATCGAACTTGGCTGAGATATTAAGCAAATAAACATTCACAGCAAGTTAGCATATAAGATTGGTTTGGAATTATCTAAAAACCGAACAACTCTTAATTTGTTCAATTCTGGTAATAAAAGAGCAATTGGATATACGAACTTGGTCGAGATATAAGACCAATAAATATTCACAGCAACTTCAATGAAGATTGGTTAGGAATTTAGTTTAAGTAAGAGACCGAACAATTCTGAATTTGTCAAAATTTGACAATTAAAGTGAGATTGATTGAGATTTTTCTGATCATCGAACTTGGCCAAAATTTCAAATTTCAAAAGTTACATCCGTGGTAAAGTTGAGTTGAGAGGACAAGTGTGCATACAGGAATACGTGCACCTCTTGACTGATATAACAGATACCGAGACCGTGTCAACACCACTTCTCTCATTTCAACGAAATCTAACAACCTTGGCCTGTACTCGGAACTTTATCAAATTCATTTGAATCTCGGCCAGAATAGGTAAGTACCTGCTAGTATATCAGGGTATAAAGGCCGAGTTACCAGAGAGGATGTTCATTATCGTACAGCTTTGTCCAGCAAGAGGTAAGAAGCTTGTCATCTATAGTTTAGGCTGAAGGGATTGATTTTTGCTAGTAGTAATTTACACATAATGCAAAGAAAAGTTTTCGGAAATTGGTTAGAAAATTATAAGGCTTGAACCGTTGATATTTATGTTCATTTGTAAGATTGCATTCAGACTTTAGGGGCGATAATTAAAATTGATTTTTACCAAATTAACACGTATACAAAACTGTGTAATAGTAACGGAACATTGTTAGATCAGAACCATTGATGTTTTTGTTCTTTTGTAAGCTTTTATTCCGGCTTTCTGATTTCTGAACGGTAATTTAAACAATGTTTAAGATACAATATGTGCAAGTGTTACAATTCTGATTAAACACTCATTAAAACAACTTGGAATGAGTTGTTCCCTTAAATTTTACCAAGAGGGATAATTCTTACACGTATTGACCGACTTCTCTATGTTTAAAACTGCTTGAAATAGCTTTTAATTAACTAGAAATAGCCGTCATAAGAGATAAAATAAACTATTATTAAAATTACTATTATTTTTCTATGTATAGCCCTTATAATTATGTAAGTATATTGTCTGAAAAATGAATACTTGTTGGTATAAATAAAGTTCATTTATCAAAATCATAAAAAATAGAATTCCGAGATATTGCTGTATGATGTCATTTATGAAAGAGGCTCTTACTTTGGCATTCATCCACCCAGCTTTGTTTCAAATGTCCTTGTAGCGCTACTCATTTCGGTGAGGTCACATTTGCAAACTCTTTAGGACTGCAGCATCACGAATTCTTTCTGCTTCTGTATTCTTTATTGTATACTAGTGTGCGGTACTACTTTCAATTTATTTTTATATTTATTAATTCTTACTCCTGCTCAGTGTAATAGACAGGTATATATTATTGTATCGATAATCAGATTATTCTCTACAGTATGCTTCCTTTTCTTTCTGAGCTTTATAATTTATCGTTGATTCTAGTTTTGATTTGTATTCTGCTGAACAAAACATCGCAGTCTGATTTCTGTGTAGACTATAATCATCTTCAACGAACGGGTAAAGCTTTGTTCATTTTCTACACTGTCCATTTACCATCAAACTTTAGTGTCCTCCGTGCGCTAATTAGATAATAATAATATATTGCAAATTAAATGACAAATAAGTCATTTTAAAAAGCATATACCATAATAAAATTGTAACATGATAATATTGTGTTCTGTACTTTTAGAGATAATTGTCAGCAATGAGCTCAGACATGGAAAATGCAAGGTTACTTTCAGGAAACGGAGAGGAGCCATGTGCTAACTGCTCCTGGAAGGAAGAGCTTAAGGACTTTAATAAGCTGAAGAAAGGTGATCATTTATGCTATAATGGACAAAACTCCGGGAAGTCATTTTATTGCTGGAAAAAGTCGTTTTATAAGCATCATGCAATCGTTGTTGATGTGAAACCGAAAGATCCACCGCCAGCTGTATCTATATCAGCTGACGTGAAGGTCATAGAATACTGCGAGTCTGAGGAGGACAACACAATGAACATTCAGGAGAATGAGTATTATTTTGACTTGAAATCAAAACAACAGATGTCGATAGTAAGATACCATTGCACAACTTACCCTGTCGAAAAAATAATCCAGCTAGCAATGCAAAGACTTCGAGAGAAGAAGTACAATGTACGAGCAAATAATTGTGAACACTTCTGCAATTTTTGTTGTATTGGACTAAAAGAAAGTCTCCAAGTAAATAAATGCTGTGCATATTTTAATTGTCTAAAGTTTTGCGGGTTTGATGTAGGAAAAGTGTTAAGGTTTATTTTGCTTGTGGCCATTTTGTCAACCAATGATGCATTTCGAAATGAACTCATTTCAGGTTTTATTTTAGGTTCTCTTCTTTTAGCTTATACAGTCATTTCTCTGTTGCAAAGATGCCATTACTTCTTTCTTGTTCACAAATGCGAAGAACCATGCTCAAAATTAATTTGTTGCAATAGGAAATGTTTAGAACGAAACAAAAATAAATGTTCGATATGCCACAGGTATTACAACCGAGTTAAGATGCGTATACTAATAGTCTTATGGATTTGTCAAGCCTCTTCGTTTGGTTTGCTTGTTTTTCTAATTAGAGAGCATTGGAATCATTGGATAATTCTTTGTATCGAAATCGGAATCAGTGTAGTAACGATCGTAATACTGATGTGTATACCTTGTCTGATGCAACGATGTTGTCCACATCCACGAAAAAACAAACCACAAAACAATTAATGATAAAGTAGATGTAATACAAGGGATGGTTGGTAAGGTCATGAGATAAGGTGATTGGAAAAAAGCTCAAATAGTTGCATGACGGCTGTTCATATTTAAATAAAAATTTGCTCAGCATATGCATACTTGATCTCCTAGTTTTCAGCAAAGCATGTTCTCAGTGTATTCATATTTCATAATTATAAACGAATGTTTCGGTTAATATATAATTTTGCGGATCTATGATCATTGTTTCATACATCATATTATTAACCGAAACATTAGCTCAAAATTAAAATATCATGTACAGTATATATCATACAGAGACACAATTTAATGTCGGGAAATCCGCAGGAGTCTACAATTTGTGCATATTACATTTGTCCAAAGGTCAACATTCTTTTAGGGAAATCGGCACGGAATTGCTGTACGTTAATCGCAAATCGGACTGATAGTTGTGCCATAAATAAATTATATAATTTTTGTGTTTGAAAGTTTTATAAATTACTGCCTGCAGATATAAACGTGCCTGTTTCTGATATTTTTTTTCTAAACTTAAAGTGACATTATGCTCATCTCACTGCACATAGTGTATTTTTCATGACAGTTTTATAAAAGCAATTTTCGGTTGATTTGCATTCAGATGTGTTAAACTAATGATAATGCCGCATTAGTATTTGAAGTTGGTGCTTTAGAAATAAAAAAATGGACTAATAAAATAAAAGTTCCTTTCTTAACAGTGATCTCACTTGTGTTTTGTTGTTGTTGGTAGAGATTTTGGCAGTGGAAGGGAAGCAACTCCTGCATGCAGTTATATTTAATTGACTCTCCCGGTCAAAATAGGAAAAGTAATATTTGGTAGGTTATTATTTCGTACTGGTAGCATGAAGAGTTTGGTGTATTGGGTTAAAAGCTATTATTTCCTCTTCCCTTTTTACACACACCTATTTCAGCTGGATTTTTTCTTGAAAAAAAATGTCCAAAATTCCACTTTAATGCAAACACTATTTATTTCTATGCTAATCAGAATCCATCTGTTGTTACTCTATATTTTCATTGTCTATTACCATATTTACTACTCTACGGGTTTGATCTTCGGATGGACCAAGGAAAACTATTAATACATGTACTAGTATATTTGCTCATACATATTTATACAAAAATTTTGTTTCTATCATTTGTCATTAACAAACTGTATTAAATTTGTCGGTATTTACAATCATAACAATCATGAAACAATGAAACAATTGTAAAATATATACACAATGTATATAATTTTGTGTCCTTTTAATGTATTTGTTAATACTACATTGATAGTTTAGGACTGTATGTAAGACTGGCAACTTGGCTTAATGTGTTATCCTCTTTAAGTAAAGTTGTGATCATTATTACTTCTGTAAAATTAATTAGTTAAGAACACTGTTGCCTCGGTAAGCTGAGTGAGTAAAGACTTTGACATTGCACTTTTACCTATTGTTCTTCCAGGTCGCTTGCTTTCTACATGCTTGTTTGTGCTAAAAGATTTGTCCGACACGTTGTAATTGAATGATAACAATCAATTTTTGATCTATAAATGTACTTCGTTTTATTTATCCGTGCTGTTTTGTTATGTATTATATGTATAATGAAATATAAAATAATTAAAGGTATTAAGCAGTTGTATTGTCAGTGACTCATATTTGTGAACACAGGAGTGTGTGTCCTAAGGGCATTGAATAGAGAGGACACAATTTGTTTTATTGGGTTGTTTTTGTGGTTATCTTAAAACTTGCTAAGGCTTGTTATAGGTATGGACAACTCTTGTATGGAGAAATTGGGTATACACAAATAACGTAGATGGGACTTCATAGAAAATGAAATAATTACTTGTGCTTTTTATGAAACGTTTCCCTTTTGTATAGTCTTTTGGTCTCTGAATTAGCTTTCTATAGCCATTGTGCCTACAGAAATGTTTAAACAAGCAGTAATTTAGATCATGCCTAAACTATACATAACCGGAATATTACCTTACTTTCACAATGCTTGCATTGAAACTACAAATTTCATTATAATATGTATCAGTTAAAATTATCATTACATATTACTTTCGTCCAAGTAATACTTAAATCACAAGACCTCACTTTAGATTAGTTAAAACAAAGTACTTTGAAAAAAAGTGTATGAAATTTAAACAACCGACATACTAGAGACCGATAACACTTTCTGACCTTGCTTGGTTTACAACATCTCGACATTACATAAAATCACTTGTATTTTGAGGGGAAATAACACAGTACAATAAATTAAATACTGTGAAGCGGCTTATTGTAGATTTAATAACCAGTTTTACGTGCACGAACTCTTTCTCTCAGCCAATGGTATCTCCTAGAATACACCCAATGATACAATCTCCTTTGCAGAGTTATTGTTCCTTACACTCACTATCATGAATGTAATGATAGCCGATAGTGTAAGAGAGTGGCAATAATATATAAAAGTTACCAATCTACCGGACGACACAAAGGCTGTGCAACTAAGAAATGGTTGCTGAACTTTTGGTGTTACAACCCCGCTTGCCGTAGGTGACGGGGTGTAGTAATGATAGCTGTGTGCGTCTATCCATCCGTCCGCATAATTTCCTATTCAAAACATCGATAACAATTAAAGGCATTTTTGTTTTCAGTTTTAAACATCGATAACGATAAGCACTACTAAAGGAAGAGAGTGTGAAAAAACAGTCAGAATTTAGTTTTGTTCTTACAGAGGTTTACCCCTTAAATAATATTTCTTCTCCACAAATTGAAAGACCTTGCTTTGAGGTGTCATTTAAAAGTATAAAACAAATGATTAGGGCATTGAGAGGCAGCGATGAATACAAGAGTCAAAGTTCTAGTATTTTCTGTGTAGAACTTTTCCCCGCATTTATGTGTTGAAATTCTTGTTTCCAACATGTATTTAGTATTCTAGTGTTAATTTTGCAATAAATACAATGACAGAAGACTTGTAGATGAAGCGTTGTATACACGAACAAATACATTTTCCTCCTGTCTACAATGTATCTACCCTTTCTTGGAACATGACTTGAAATGTTTTGAAGCGATTTCTTTGACACTGCATACAATGGTAGAGAGCTAAGATAGAGGTCATCACAAAAATTACAGTTTCTGTCTATATTTGTCCTTTCAGAATTTTGTTCTTTGTTCCTTTTGGTTTTTCTTGCTACAACTTAAATATTCTTGAAAGTGAAGAATAGTTTCAGGAGCAGCGTGCATGAATAATGTTCATAATTAAAAAATCATTAGGGACTACTTTTCTTGAAAAGCTAACACATTTAAACGTTTTACCTGTTTAATGCGATGGATACTTTAACACGAGGAAAATGCAGAGGTTTTGGGTTCGATTCACCGCAGCTCAGTCCTCCCACAGTCCTTCTTTCAGCGCAAATACTGATCAGAGCTTTACTGATATAACTGAGTTGCAAGAACTTGTTCTACAATCGATGTAAAATGAATAAGTTTTAACAAACAAGAGAACCATAATGAACCTATATCGCTCACCTGAGTGAACAGAAAACTTCTGCAATACATGATAAGATCTGCACAATTCCTGATGATAAAGATAATAATTGTGCATTGGAGCAGACCTGTATGAGCAATTATTATTGAAAAAGACCACCTAAGCAACAATGGTGTAAGTTTGGGTTAAAATAAATCCAGTGAATCTTATCGCCTGCGGCCTTTTATTGCCACCGAACGGGACTTTATGAGTAATTTTGGTAACGCACAATCCAAACAACAATCCTCGCCGCGATAGCCTAGTGCTAGAGCGCCCGCTTCAAGTGCGGGAGCTCGTGTGTTCGCTCCCTGGTCGCGTCATACCACAGTCGTAAAAATGTACTGCAGTAGCTCCCTTGCTAGGTGCTCAGCAATAAAAGTGAAACTGGCTTCTCTTCTCTTATACCCTCACGGCGATGGATACCACCAGGAATGAGGCGTCGAGAGTGATTAATATACAATGTAAGTTGAATAACTTGTTTCACGATCGACCTAAAATAAATAAGTATAAACTAAACAACAATCCTGTGAAGTTTAGTTGAATTAGCCCTTTATTTAAGGAGAATATTCTGCATAAAGGGTTTTCTAGTTTTAGCTCTGTAGTAACTAAGTAATTTTGGTAGAAGACTTTACAAACAATCCTTCCTAGTTTGGCTGAAATTAGCGCTGTTGTTTTAGATAAGATGTCGTTTTTTATTTAATTTACTCTCCCAGTCAAAATAGGAAAAGTAATATTTGCAAAGTTATTATTCCGTAGTGGTAGCACTACTGTCGAGGAAACTATAAAATGTGTTTTATGCTCATGTATATATCGGGAGGGGGGGGGGGGGTATATTAATCGAAAAATAAGATCCAAAGTTGAGAAAATGGCGGATTTCGTGTGATGGATTCTTACCAGGAAAAGTCGTTTTCTAAAATAGGACGAAATTAGTTTCGACCCGCAATGTTTCGAAGTTTTGAAGTTATAGAAGTTCGAAGCTTTGACGAATAGATACCGACAATGCTCGACCATTTTGTCAATATTTTCACTAAAATCGATAAATTGTGAGGCTATGCTAGAGTTCACTTTTTTGACGATCATAATTATTCATATAGTAATTTTACTTTGGAGCTATCGTACTTAATGTTATACCCTGTTATTTTTAAATAGTCGGTTTAAAAGCTCCTGGAGAGTTTATGTTGATTTGTTACTATTTCTTGCCGGCTCAAATTAAAATTTATTATATTGTATTGTATTGTATTCTTGATATGCGGTATCTATGTTTGCACCCTCTGACTTTTGCAGTTCTAGCAAAGCAAGTTTATTTTGTTGTGTAATTACGCATGTTACTGTGCTGCCTGTCACGAAAATTGTGGTCATGCAATTTCGTCACATCTCAGTTTTAAACATTTATCCAATTTCATTTTATAGTTTTGTTTCGGACAACCTAACAACGAAATAAATGTACACTTTGGTTTTATTGTGATCTGAGTCTTCGATCATACATGTAATGGTTCAGGAGTTATGCTGTACTTCCCATTTTATATTAAATGTCTATAACACCAGTATCAGTTTATCTACAAAATAAAAGACATTCCAATGTGTAAATTGAGACGTTAGGTTTATCTATTTCTGCGTTCACTTGTAACCCTTCGACGTTTCGGAGCCGGGCCGTCCGTGCGCATCGCAGTTGTTGGAGAAAGAACTCGTGTTTCAATATCCTGTGCAGTATGGTAGTTCTCCATATATTGTTTTGCCGTAAACCAAATCTACAAATTGATAGGATTAGAGATTGTTAGCATGCTGAAATGAATTATATTCCCAGTAAAAGTTTTTTTCCACTGTCGTTCAAACATAACACGTGGAAGAAAAACAACAATTTATTTTTTTGAACTCGTAATCATATCTTTACTTATTTAAAAGTGACTTGATCAATTTTCTTTGAGTAGTTTTGGTTTGCACATTGTTTTATTTTGAATACTAACTGCAAATGAAAGACGTTGTAAACTTTGCATAAAGCAGTCTTAACTTGACACAACAAAGCACTACCTTTTCTTCCTGGAGAAGTTTGGTTACGGCATCAATGTCCGGAGCCATGTAACGGTCCTTTATCCAAGGTCTACAATTAAGCAATTTCGACAACCATTGAATGTTTCAGTTTTTTCGCAAGATGTTTGCCTTCAGGATTTTATACCATCATGAAAAGTAGGTATTAGACATTTAATACAGCAGGGTTAAGAACCAGACTCGGGTGCACTGTGGTGAGGTAACTGAATTACAATCTAAGTCTTTTACATATATGTAGTATTACAAACTTTAGCCATGAGAAAAAAAACATACTGACCCTGCAACCGTTCTGACAAGCTTGCATACAGCCTCAAGTGGTGCGGTTGTCTTCAGAGGACGTAAAAACTCAATCGCCTGACACGCTGCCAGTAGTTCTATCGCCAGAACTGTTCAAAGAAATAATATGTTGTTTACAAACGTCAACAAATACTAGTAACTGAAATACAATCTGAATGGCGAGGTGATAACATAGTAAGTGCTAGGGCATGTTTAAATACAATAAATAAATCATTGGTTTTCCAAGTGTTCTACTAATCTATAATCTGTTATTACGATAACCATTTCACACGGTACTAGTAATATAATTACAAATAATTAAGATTGTAATTGTTTATGAACATTGCTAAATTATAATACACACCTTGTTCCACATGTTCAACAACTGTTA